>QXTE01000305.1:327717-527186 GCA_003942145.1 Platysternon megacephalum
CCCCCCCCACACCCAGCCTTCTGCCCTGCACCTCCACACACACCCCAGCCCTCTGCCCTGACCCCTGAACCCCCCCCCAGGTCTGGGGTCCCGGCTGCTGGCCCCTTGCCAGCCGGCATCCCAGCCGCAGGCCCCGCTCAGCCCGCTGCCGGCCTAGGTGAACAGAACCCCAGGTTGGAAGTGGGCTGAGCAGGCTGGCGGCGTAAGATCAGCATTTTAATTTAATTTTGAAAACCTTGTTTACTTTACATACAACAATAATTTAGTTATATAATATAGACTTATAGAGAGAGACCTTCTAAAAAACATGAAAATGTATTACCGGCACGCAAAACCTTAAATTAAAGTGAATAAATGAAGACTCGGCACACCACTTCTGAAAGGTTGCCTACCCCTGCATTAACCTTTAATAATGTATGTTATATTGGTTTAGGCCTCCTTGTGTAGTTATCACTATTATTCAATAAATAACTTTTATGGTTAAACTGGTTGCTTCTCTCTCTCTTGCTGAACTTTACTCTTTTGTGTTTTTAGCTTCCCCCATTCACTCTACAGCAACGCTTCTTTTACCTAAGCTAAAGATCCCTGCCGCGCCCAAAATACGGTGGGGTTTGCTCATCGAGTAGGTTACTGCCAGTACAATCGTGATGTGAGAGTGGGGATAGGGACGTGCTGAATCTGGGACGCATAAGGGGGAGCAGCTTGAAAGTGCTGCTTCATCCAGCCCATTGAATCCAGGGACATATAAGGGGTCAGCTTGAAAGTGCTGATTGACCCGGTCCGCTCAGACTTGCTCTGTTAATGTATGTGTGGCTGTGGGTGTGTTCATCCGGCTCTGGGGCTGGAGGAACCCAGCCCTGGGGAACCGAGGTCCTGCAGGATAGCTCCCTTGAGAGAGGACTGGCATAAGGGAGGAGTAGAGCTCCATATGAAAACACATGTGACACAAGCAGTACATCGATAGAATTTCAGAACTCTCTCCCCCCTCCCCCAGAAGAGTAACCAGAATAAATGAGCATACCCCAAAGTAACGGGCACATTTGGTAACACCACCAACGGTAAAAGCCCTCCTTGTTCATGTATCCCCATAAGAAAGGCCAGAGACCTGCTTGTTAGCAACGTACACACAGGTGCTGTGTGGCTTAAATGATACCATAACGTGTGCAATAAGTAGGGTTAAATGACTGTTAGCTGGCATGAGGGTGACCGTGAGCTGTCCTGATCTATGCTGATTGCCAGGGTATTGTTATCATCACATCAGCTAACATGATCCTTCACAACCACCGGGGCACACGGTAATGCCGTGTAATGTCGACAGGCCCTCAGAAGTCCCTCGGTGACTCTTCCTGAGAGAGGAAGGATGGTGCAGTGATTATGGTGCCGAGTTGGGAAACCCAGGTTCAATCCTCAGCTCTGTTATAGACTCCCTGTGTGATCGTGGGCCCGTCACTCCCCGGGGCTCAGTTCCCCACCTCTACAGTGGGGATGACAGCGCTCCCCTCGCTCACAGGGGTGTGCTGAGGGTAAATGTATTTCAGGTTGTGAGTTGCACACATACTGTGGTAACAGGAGCTAAGTCCCTAGACTAGATAGACACCACTTCCGGGAAAATCCAGGGGCTGCAGAGAAATCTGACTAATACTGTCCTGATGTGACGAGTTCATAGCAGGAGTCTCTAGATTTATCAAGACTTAGGGATTCTCTACACTGCAATCAGGGGTGTGAATGCAGCCTGTGTAGACTCACCCAAGCTAGCTCAAACACCAATAGCAGCGAAGCTGCAGCAGCACCGACTGGTGAGTTGAGTAGACACCCAGGGTATGTCTACACTGCAATAAAACTCCGACTGCTGGCCTGTTCCCCAGCCTGAGCCCGAGTGTCTGCTGTGCACTTTTATAGCTCAGCAGCCAAAGAGCAGCAAGCCTGAGCCAGCTGACCTGGGCCAGTCATAGGTGTTTTAGTGAAGGTTTCACCGGCCTATGTTGCTGCAGTTTCCCTGCTGTTGTTATCTGAGCGAGCTCAAAGCTCCATTCGAGACCCCAGGATGAGGTTCAGCAACAGGCAGTACTTACAAGCCCCCATGTGTTGCTGTTATACTGACGTGTTCCCATTTCGTTCTCCTCCATTTGTGTGTACAAACAGATAACCTGCCCCTCTTTCCCTTGCAGGCTATGCAGAGCTACCCCTAGGTCTCACTAGGCTATTTCCCATCTGTTGATTTACTGGCCTGCTCCATGGAATGTGCAAGACCGGGAAGAAGTTTTGCAGCATTGAACTCGGCGGATGACAGCTAAAGAAATGGAAGAGGGTGCGCGAGATCTAGGGCCGTAGTCAGGCGGATCATGTCCCTGGTCTTTTAAATAAAAGTTCTGGCTGTTCAGTTTCCTGCAGGCTGCTTTTTCTTTTCCTTCTCCTTCGGTAAAGCAGAACATACACCAACATCAAAGGTGAGTTTGTCAGGGGAGTCTCTGACCACCTGCCACAGCCCTACAACAATATGTTACTGGGCCAATTCCCGATAAAAAGCTCCGGAGAGCCCGGGGTGAGAGGTGGGCGGGGAGCTCCCTCTCACAGGGCCCGCTGCAGGGAAACGAGAGAAGTGGGCGATAAGGCCGCCCCCACCTCCTGGAGTAGCAGGGGGGTCAGAAGGGTGGAGAGCCTCATGCGCTGACCGAGCACCCAGGGGTCCCCCCAGTCCCCCCCCCCCATCATAGTCCAGGAGGTCATACTGTGGCAGTGGGGGTTTGCGAAGGTACAAAGGAGACCCTTCCTTTGGGATGTGA
Source organism: Platysternon megacephalum (assembly GCA_003942145.1). NCBI lineage: Eukaryota > Metazoa > Chordata > Testudines > Platysternidae > Platysternon > Platysternon megacephalum. The sequence goes on from QXTE01000305.1 coordinate 330,501, forward strand.
GGCCTTCAGCTGGCTGCCGCCCCATCTGCTGCACCTGAAAGGCGAGAGGGACCCTAGTTAGCTGATCCTTACAAAAGAGGGCAGCCGAAGCCGGAGGGAGAAGATGTCAGCACCTTTTAGAAAATGGAGGGGGCTGTGTTCCCAATGGACAGCTACTGGAGCCACCGCAGAGAGGAATCGTTCCAGAAACCAGCTGGACCGAAGGGAGACTGGAAAGCCCTTGGTTTCTGAGGTCAGACACAGGAATTTGGAGTTGCTGAAGGTAGGGGTGTGAGGGACAGACCTGGCAGAGGAACTAGTCAGCCCATGTAGACTTGAGGGAAGAATCTGTGAGGTTGGGTTTGTTAGGAAGGGGTTAAAATAAACAACTAGCCCAGCTGGAAACTGCTTCCCTGGGTTCTTCGAAGAGAGCCCAGACAGAACTACCCCAGGGTGTGAGCTGGCTCATCAAGAGCAAAATCTGGCCCAGTCGGAGGAGGATGCTATAATATAGGCCCCAATCCTTTACAGGGCCGTAGATGTACCTAAGGTAGTGAGATCTACGTGTGTATGTTCCTCAGATAAGGATAGCTGCCCTGAGGCCTGCCACCTTCCCCTTCCGAGCCTGGTCTTCACAGGGAGAGAGCTCTGTGCTTTCTGAGACTCCATCAGTCCCTCTTATGATGTCTCCAGTAAAGTGCCCTAAATCTATAGTCTTTGAAATCTTGGCCTTGGTGGTGTTCATATAAACTTGCGCAAGACTGTGGTAAACAAAACCCAGCAGAGTAACAAGCCTGAGCCCCTGCCCCAGCCCACCGAGACTGAAGGGAAGGGATAGTGAAATGCCTCTACAGGAATGTCTACGGTCCTCCAAGCCAAAGGAGGTGGTGTTTGTGGTATATTGTGTAGCCTGGGGATCAGACCGTGCAATCGCACCTTGCCAGGTAATGATATCATTGGTGTGGGCTGATAATTGCTACTAGCTGCGGGGTGTTCAGAGACTGGTGCTTAACCGGTGAGATGCTGGTCTGGTTTACAGCAGACGTCACAGAGCTACCACAGTGACCATTCTTGCTGGTGCTCTTGGCAGAGAGCCCAAGGAGTGACCGAGCCGTGGGGACTGAAATATTCTCTCCCCTCTAAGGAGGGGCCCAACAGGGGAGGGCTGGGGGAAGTGTGTGGGGGGGATTTCATTCTCACATCTCCTGGCCTGTCCCTGTTCTGCAAATGAACCGAGGCTCTGAGCCTTGCTGGTGTCAGTTTGGCATTTTCCTTTACCACTACCCTCCATCTAACACTCGGATGGGAAATCTGCTCCCGGTCCTCGCTGTTCCCTTTCTCGTGAGCCATTTTGCAGACACAGATGAGGGATTATCGGGACCTTCCCTGGGCCGTCAGCAACGGGCCACTGGGCTGAGTGACAGAACCTTTCCTGACGCGTTACACGAGCCCTTGGGAGATGGGAAGCACACAGCACACGCTCAGGCCAAATCTGCTCTTATTTAATGAAGAGTGAACAACATTTTTAATAAACAGCCAGGTTGCTGCCGCTGCTCTTCCTGTGTGGGTGGAAACCTCGGCGCTCTTTACCCTTTCTTGGGCTGGGTGCAGCACTTCATGTATTTGCAGTCATAGGTTTTAGACGCCACTTCGTGTTTGGCACAGCCCTTGGCACAGCGACCGGGACAGCCGCCCTTATGATACCCGTACTGCCCGTAACCTGCACCAGAGAGGGAGAGTCCAGGGTTAGGCAGGAGACAGGAGCTGTGCTTGTGGTTGGTGCCCACCAGAATGCCCCCCTCCCACAGTGGCTCATGTGGGGCAGGGGGATCTGGGCTTTGGGCTTCCCCAACAGCATCACAGCAGCTGTTGAATGTTCACATTCATGCCCGATCCCAAGAGAGGAGACTGACTGGGAAGCTGAATGGCAATTTCTCACCACGGCGGGGGCTGCCTTCCCCTTCCTGAGGCCTCTGCCTCCATTGTTAGTGTCCCCCAGGAGAGCACCAATCCCAGCCCCTCCAGGGTGAGATCTGCCCTTACAGGCACCAGGGCTCTAACCGCCTCCTGCCTGATGTCCTGAGAGACACCAGAGCCAGTTATGGGGGGAGGGGTACTGGGGCAGCCCCTGGGAAAGTGGGTTCCTGCCATTCCCTGAATTTCCGATGGTGACTCACACGGAGGCCATCAGTGGCCAGGGGCTGCTGTGTGTGAGTCCTAGGGCAAGTGAGCTCAGGCTGCAGCAGAACGGGGGTGGGGGTGGGGAGAGTGTGTGAGGAGTAACGGAAGGAGCTGATGGCAAGAGAGAGAGGGGGATGTGGGTGGAAGACAGCATGGTGGTTTGGGGGTGAAAGACAGCATGGTGGCTTGGGGGAAGGGGAGGGCACAACGATGGGGGAGGGGAGATTTATTTCTGTGGAACCACTGACTGGCAGAGCGTGGCACTACACAGCATAACGCGGGGGAGGGAGGGGGCAGAACCCAGCTCCTGCCCATATACACAAAGAAGATCTGATCCATGAGCACACTCTGAACTACACTATCCAAGGGGGCTGCTGGAACATTTTTGGCTTATACCCTAATTGAGGGTGAATTTTGGGGAGTACTGCCTGAGAGCCTGAGTCCTTAATGTTATCCTCAGATCCCCCTCCATTGTCTGTATTTCCACCGCACACAGGGTGATATCTCACCTGGAGTGGCCAAGGAGACCAACAGGAGAACAGCAAACACAAGGTAGAGGATCCTCATGGCTGGAGGTCAGCTGGGATCTCAGCAAGTCTGGAGAGAAGAGAAGTGGAGAGAGGCTGGATCTAGGAGTGGTGAGGCTGGGAATCCTGGAGTTTTATAGAGAGTTTGCTGACAGAGAGCAGGGTGCTGGTGGGGCGGGGGGTAGGAAGGGCCATGAATTCACTGATCTCCAAGTACATGTTGTTGTTTGCTGCATGACAAGCTGTAATGTCGCTCTGGCCCAGTGGGCCCACTCACAATGATGCCAACCTGCCACGTACTCGGGGGCCCATTGTTCGCTACCCATGCCACTGCCCCTCATGTGGAATGCGCATGGTTCCCTCCCCCCATCACCTGGACGTGCAGGGGGAGTTCACCCTTCCACACATCTGGCTCACTAACAAAAAGCCATGAACCACAGAATGGGGAGTGTCAAACAGAGTGGTGTGGAGTGGGCTTCTTGGTCAGAAGGATCTGATGGAGTTTTTTAATTTGAATATGATGGGGAGGGAATCAACATCCCTAATGCAGGTGTCTGTGTCCTTTCTCTCCCCAACAGAGAATTGAGGAATTTTCATATTGCAGGGTCTGGGCTGCTGTTCTGTCTGCATTGGCCATTATCCATGAAACATTCTCCCAGAGAGTCATGTCAAGGAAACAAGCTAACTACTGTGTTAGGTACTCGGATTCCATTGAGATGGGCATTGTACATAAGAACAGCCATACTGGGTCAGACCAAGGGTTCATCTAGCCCAGTATCCTGTCTTCCGACAGTGGCCAATGCCAGGTGCCTCAGAGGGAATGAACAGAACAGGTAATCATCAAGTGATCCATCCCATCACCCATTCCCAGCTTCTGGCAAATAGAGGCTAGGGACACCATCCCTGCCCATCCTGGCTAATAGCCATTGATGGACCTATCCTCCATGAATTTATCTAGTTAATTTTTGAACCTTTTTGTTACAACATCCTCAGGGAAAAAGTTCCACCAACTGACTCTGTTGTGTGGAAAAAATACATTCTTTTGTTTTTAAACCTGCTGCATATTAATTTCATTGGGTGACCACTAGTTCTTGTGTTATGAGAAGGAGTAAATAATACTTCCTTATTTACTTTCTCCACACCAGTCATGATTTTGCAGACCTCTATCATCTTCCCCCTTAGTTGTCTCTTTTCCAAGCTGAAAAGTCCCAGTCTTATTAATCTCTCCTCATACGGAAGCCGTTCCATACCTCTAATCATTTTTGTTGCCCCTTTCTGAACCTTTTCCAGTTCCAATGTAGGAAAGCTTATAAATAAAATAAACAGTAAGAGCTTTTGTTTTCTTCTGAGGGCTTGACCCTGGTGAGGGTCTTTGATATTGTTCAGGCCAAAGAGTGACCCTAAAATGAATTCACGCATTTTCAGCTGCAATTCTGAGCATGAGTATTGCTGCATTGCAGTGAATGCCTGCTGTGACTCATAATCCATTTCACCTCAGTCTCGCACAAGTTCACATCACGTTTGCCATGGAATTAGCCCTCAGGCAGCCCTGTGTCTACAACAGGGCAGAAGCGTTTGTTCCCACATAAGTGTTTACAAGGTTGTGTACGTGAAGTCCCTGTGCTGCTGTTCCATATCTCTGCGCTCCTGAGGGGGGGGGTGGAAATGCCTAGCCCATTTTATGAAGGCTGTGTTGTAGGTGTTGGCTTTGGAAATAAAAGGGTAGAATGCCCCCTTGTATAGATTTCCTAGGCTGTGGGACCAGAAGGAGCAGTATGATCATCCAGCCTGACCTTCTGCTTAGCATAGGCCCTGCAATTCCACCCAGCGATCTCCCCCGTCAAGCCCGCTAACCGCTGGTTGGATGACAAAGGGCCCCTTAGCAAGACATCCAATGCTAATTGAAAGACTGAGCGCATACCTCCCGGATCTGGCACCTCACAAAATCAGATGGAGGTGAGCCGGTCAGGGGAGTGCGTTTATGCCTTGTGGTTAGGGCAGGCTGTTAATTTTAATGGAATAAGTGGGCTCAGGCAGTCCTTGCAACAGGCACTCACCTGGAAGCAGGGAGATCAAGTCCCTGCTCCACTGACTACTGCATATAGATGAGTAAATAGAACACTTCAACAGGAGAGTGAGAGAGACCCACCCTGCTAAAGCTACCAGTAACCCAGTGGTCAGAGCACTCACCTGGGTACAGGAGACCGGCTCTACCTGCTTTGGAGCAGGAGCTGCAACCCAGATCCCAGTGAGTGTCCTCAGCACTGGGCTATTGGCTTTAATGGGCTCCTCTCGCTTTCTGTTTTTCATGAGCAAGTTCTGGGTTTCAGCTGCCTTAGTCACCGAACGGCAGGAGAGGGTGTGCAGCTGAAACACCTGAGCAAGAGCAATGCCTCCCTGCGGCCTGTCAGTCAGGTGCCTTGAGGCTCAGGTCAATGAGAGGTAAGTGCCCAAGGGCAAGTCTTGACTACAAAATTAAGTCACGTTGACATACAGCCACTGCAGGGATTCAATCGGTTTGACATGTCCACACTAGGTCCTTCTGTCAGCAGTGCCTGTCCTCACCCGGAGCGCTTGCCCTGATTTTACTGACCTGGTGGGGCACTGACAGCAGGAGCCACCCCACCTGGGAACCGTCCACGCAATGTCTATGCTGACACTGCGTCAACCGAACTACATTGACCTAAGTGCTACACCTCTCGTGGAGGTGGAGGTGTTGGGTTGGTGTGGTGGGTGACTTCCAGCGGCAGGAGCAACATTGTAGTGTAGATGCTTGGCATTAAGTAAACGTAAGCTGCCTTATATTGACCTAACTCTATAGTATAGACCAGGCTTACGTCCCTTTGAGGGGTGGGGTTTCCTTTGCATGGTTATTTTAGGCAGCTCAGCTTGCTGGCTGCTAAGAATCCCTTCCTTAGGCATCTAACTCACCCCCTGCCTTGGATGGGGAGCCTGGGCCCCTAGTGTGGGGCTGGGGATTCTATGGGGCAGCAGGGGGGAGTCCAACACTGAGTGTTGCAATACCTAACTCCCTTCGTAGATTTAGCCTTTCAAGACCATGGCCATGTGTATTTTATTTGGTTTAGGGTCTTTTACCGTGCCCATCTCCATGGCATCTGAGAGCCTGAGTCACCTCTACTGTTTCTGGCTTCCATATTGTGATGGCTAATCACTTCTTGACTGTAACGGCAGCTCTCATCCTGTGGTTTCAACTCTGCAGGGCGGGAGCTAACATGGGACAACGCCCCTGGAATGTGGCCTTAGGCATGCTGGAGCCGCGGCTGGCCACACCAGGACTGTGTAATGGTCACACCCTGCTATTCTGTGCTTGTTGGACAGGTCCCAAAATGTTGCTGAACAGAGTGAAATTGTTCCATGACCTTCCCCTGTGACTGTTCCTCTGAGTTCACCTACGTCCTTCCCAGTAAAACAGGATTATCTGTCCTGTCCTGACAACAAGCAGGAGCACAGAATTCCTGCGTGCTTCAGCCGTGATTGCAGTGGGCAATTTGGAAATGGCTTAGCAGAGAGGTGAATTATGGCATAGATCAGAGGGAATTCTGGGCATTTAACCCCAAATACCCATAATTCCCTAAAACACCAGCTGATATTTCACAGAACAGGGTAGGTATCCCACAATGCACAATGTCCCCTGGGGCAGTAAGCCTGCAGTCCGTGTGGATGACAGTGGGATATCTACCCCCAGTGCACCCCGCTTGCATCAATACAATGTGCTGTGGTATAGACACATGCCATTGCCCCATGCTTGTGCGCTTGTGGTATAGCATGAATGCCCTCTGCCACAATGTTTTTTCAATTGCACGATGTCAACAAAACTTATACCCATGCAACTACCAGGTGTATCGCAGCCCGGAGCTGAACAGAGTCAGCTCCTGGAGCTTCTTGCTCTAGGGCAGCATTTCTAGGCTCGAATTATCCTTCTGGCTCTTCTCAGAACGCTCTCCAGTTTTTCAACATCCTTTGTAAAGGGTGGACACCAGAACTGGACACAGTAGGCCAGTGATGGGGTTACCATGGCGGTACAGAGAGGTAATATCACCTCCCTACTCTTCCGGGATATTCCCCTCCTTCTACATTCAATGATTGCCTTAGCTCTCTTCGCCACAGTATCACACTGAAAATTCCTGTTTAGCTGGTTACTCACCACGATCCCTAAATCCTTTCATGGCTCTCCAGGCTACAGTCCCCAGTCCTGCAGCTGTGAAGCTACAGTCTTTGTTCCTAGATTCAGGACCTTGCATTTCGCTGCATTAAAACACATTTTGTTTGACTGTGCCCACTTTATCCAACTTATACAGCACGCTCTGTAATGCTATAGGTGGGTCACTATTATTTACCCCCCGCCAAAAACTAAGTTCAGTTTTCCTTCAAAAAATGAGAACGTCACTGAAATTCTCAATACAATTATTTGTCTTTAAAATTTTCCACAAAAGCTTTTTAGTGTTTTTGACCAGCTCTGTTATGGAGGGATGGGAGCTCCTGCCTGGTCAAGAACCTCTGATCTTTCGCACTACTTTGTTTAACGTTGTTATCATTGACCTGGAAGAAAACATAAAATCATCTCTCACAAAGTTTGCAGATGACACCATGCTGGGGGGAGTGTGAAATAATGAAGAGGACAGGGCACCGATACAGAGCGATCTGGATCACTTGGTAAGCAGGCAAAACAATATGCGTTTCAAAAAGGCTGAATGTGAAGTCTTTGATCTCAGAACAAAAAAAGCAGGCCACATTTACAGGATGGGGGATTCTCTCCTGGGAAGCAGGGACTCTATTCACTATGACTCAAGTTGTTTTCAATCAGCTGAACATGAGCTCCCAAAGTGATGATACGGCTGTGACGCTGGCAGTCCATGTGCCAGCTCATGCCAAGGCCCCGCCCTAGCCCACACTGAGACATGCATATGTAACACACACACCTCCTGTGTGTGATGCTCTGTCCCATCTAGTGGCACCAAGACCACTTAGAGATTAATGAGTCTGTGACAGTCTTAGCTAACAGCCAGGTGGCTTTTAGATCATGCACTAAGCTCCAGATGTCCCAGATTCGAAGCTGGTCGCTGACGACCAGGGTTTGTTGGTGTTACACATAGCTGGCTTACCTCTCTTAGCATTGTTAAAATAGGAATTAGATTTAGAAAAATGTGTTTAGACTATGAGATGGTTGTGTGTTGCTGCATGCCTTAATCTCACTTATAATATCCGTATCACGTCATACAGTAATATTGAAGTGCTTAGTAACTATAAAAGTACTTGCTCTGAAACCGTAAACCCAGTTGGAGAGAAGCATTACCAAGTGTGAAATACTAGTTTACCAGAAGAGGTGTCATCTCCTCTCCAACAAAAGAAGGCACACAGACACCAGACAAGGCAACAAAAATGGTTAGGGGGCTGGAGCACATGACTTATGAGGAGAGGCTGAGGGAACTGGAACTATTTAGTCTACAGAAGACAAGAATGAGGGGGGATTTGATAGCTGCTTTCAACTACCTGAAAGGGGGTTCTAAAGAGGATGGATCTAGACTGTTCTCAGTGGTAGCAGATGACAGAGCAAGGAGTAAAGGTTGGATATTAGGAAAAACTTTTTCTCTAGGAGGGTGGTGAAGCACTGGAATGGGTTACCTAGGGAGGTGGTGGAATCTCCTTCCTTAGAGGTTTTAAGGTCAGGCTTGACAAAGCCCTGGCTGGGATGATTTAGTTGGGGGATTGGTCCTGCTTTGAGCAGGGGGTTGGATTATATGACCTCCTGAGGTCCCTTCCAACCCTGATATTCTATGATTCTATGTTTAAGCCATTGTGGAACATCAGTGAACAAGACTTTGATTGCTTCTTCCACACCCATGAAGAGGAGACGAGCACAAGCCCTCCTCCCATCAGCTTGAACTCTGGGGGAGGAGAGGGAGGGAATAAAAACGCTTGTCAAGAAGAAATTATCTCTATGCTGCTGGAACTCTGAGGGGCAAAGATTTCTAAGCATAAGCAAGAGTTCTCCAGTGCTTGGCCTGGGTTAGCCCTGAAGGACATATAGACCTTGCTTATTATAGAAGCTTCTATTACCTTTTGGAACCTCAGACTGTGCGCGTATGTTTATCTGATTTAACTTTGTAAATAACTCACTACTTTCCCTTAGATAATAAATCTTTAGGTAACTTACTATAGGAGTGGTGACAAGCATTGTCTGGTTTCAGATGCGAGGTGCAATTGACCTGGTGTAAGTGACTGATCCTTTGGGGCAAGGAGTAACCTGAATATTGTTGTGATTTTTGGTGTAATGGACCATCTATCACAAAGGCAGGCTTGCCTGTGCGGCAAGATAGACTGGAATGCCCAACGGGACTGTCTGTGACTCCATGTTAAGGCTGTTGTAGTGCCTTAGCGTTAACACTTGGTACTTGATTAATGAAATCTAAGTCTAGAACTCACCAACCAGTGTGGGGTTGGTGCCCTGCTTCTTAACAGTGTGCCCTGGTGCTCATGCTTGTGAGCTACTCCAGACAGCTTGACAGTGGCCAAAAGGGCTAATACAGTCCTTGGCTGCATGAACATGGACGAGTGAGTAGGATAGAAAATTTATATTACCTTTGTATTTGGTCCTGGTGTGACTGCTACTGGAATACTGTGTTTAGTTCTGGTGTCCCCAATTCAGAAGGACGTGCAGGGCCGGCGCAACCCATTAGGCGACCTAGGCAGTTGCCTAGGGTGCTGCTATTTGGGGGGCGCCGGCGCCCCGTCCGTGGAATTTTGGGGGCAGGACCTTCCGCCGCCGCTGTTGGGGGTGGCATTTCGGGGGCGGGACCTTCCGCCGCCTAGGGCGCCGGAAGAGCTGGCGCCGCTACTGAGGACGTTGGTATATGGGAGAGGGTTCAGAGGAGAGCCACGAGAAAGATTAAAGGAGTGGGAAAACATGCTTTACAGCAAAAGACCCATGAAGCTCAATCTATTTCGCTTTAAAAAAAAAAGAGAATGTTTGAAGGGGTTCTTGATCACATTCTGTAAGGCTAGGGCTACACTACAGACTTATATTGGTATAACTACGTCATTCAGGGGTATGAAAAATCCATACCCCTGAGTGCTGTAGTTATACCAACCTAACCCCCTCCCCCTCTGCGTTATGTCGACAGGAGAGCTTTTCCTATTGACATAGCTACCGCCTCTCCTGGAGGTAGATTAAAAGAGAAGCTCTCTCAGCCGCATAGGCGCTTCTTCACTTAAGCACTACAGCGGCCCAGCTGTGTCACTGCAGTGTTTTAAGTATAGACGTGCCCTACGTATTTACACGAGGAACAAATGTGATGAGAGCTCTTCACTCTAGCAGACAATGGTATAACAAGGACCAATGACTGGATGTTGAAGCTAGACAAATTGTCTGAAACCATGTGCAAATATTTAACACCTAGGGTAACTTAACTGTTGGAACAATTTGGGCTGTGATGGATTTTTTCCCCATCACTGGAAATCTTTAACTGGATGTTGTTCTACAAGAGCTGCTTAGTTCAAACAGGAATTAATTCAGGGAAGTCCTAGGATGTGTCTTCTGCAGGCGCTCAGACGAAATGATCACAGTGGGCCCTTCTGCCCTTATAATCTAGGAAGTTAAAGGCGTCAGCAGGACCCATTACAAACCCTGGGGTGCCCCCCTGAGATCACTTCTTCCCACAGGTATTTTCCCAGGAAAAGCTGGAAGTGGCCCGGGAGTAGGGGTGGGGCCATCATATACCTTATTGGGCCAGTACACTCCTTTATAAATTGTGACAGCTACCATTTTAGCTGACATACCGGGGACCTCTAGAGATAATAGCACAAGTCTCTATAGCTTGAACTGTAACACACTGTGATCCTCTGAATAGGCTACAGAGGGGGATGAATAACACACAGCAGCAAGTGGGTTATATAATAACCAAAACAGCCTTTATAGATAGATAAGGTATTGAATACCAGCACAGGGGGTTCATGTGTGAACCCTTGATATATATATTGTTTATAACAATGGACAGATCTTCACCTGGTGTAAATCAGTGTAGCTCCATTGACTGTACCAGGATTATACGTGAGAACAAGTTTCTCCAACACCTCCAGACACTTACCCTCCTTGAGCACTAATTCCACCGCAAAGGTGAAATCTGAAAACTAAATGGCTTTGAGTTACGTGAGGTCACTGAAATGGATGGACATAATGGACCATGGTGTTCATCTAGTCTGGTCTCCTGCATAATGCAGATGACAGAACTTCACCCAGTTATTCCTGCATCAAACCCAATGACTTGTCATTCAACTAGAACCTATAGAACGGAGACATCTCTGAACATATAAAGCCGGGAGCTGATGCTTTGAATGGAAGTTTGGGTCACTTTCCAGCCTGCCCCTCAGTAGGGATCCCAACCGGGGAGAAGCCAATGCATTGCTCTTCGGATATATTTTAAATATCGGCTTTTCGATTATACTCATCACTATAACATATGACGAGCGAGTAGGGTATTTAGCTACGTTCGCTGGCCCCTTGGAGACAGCTGTTCGGCAGTGTCATTTGTTAATAATGGCCAGTGGAGCCAGGACACCAGCCCAGACCTATGGCAAGTGGAATAGCAAAGTTTCTCTCGTGGAGGAGAAATACAAAGGCCCTCGCATGTGTGATGCTGAGCCCTTTCCCCATTGCACTCATGCCTACAAATCTCCATCAAGCCCTTCTGACCCAGCGGTCCACTCCAGGCCACCCCCCATTAGCGCGACAGTGGTGGCGTTTTGTTTATTTAGGAGGGAATGCGACATTTGTTAAATTCTCTCTAACCCCAGAGAGCCGGATGTGAAGGAGGGTAAACTCCACCTGCACGTCCGGGTGCTGTGGGCAGGGAACTGTGCATGTTCCGTGTGAGGGGCAGTGAACAATGGGTCCTGAGTACGTGGCAGGTTTGCATCATTGTGAGTAGGCCCACTGGGCCGAAGCGACATTACAGCATGTCCAGCAGTGAACGCCGCGTACTTGGAGATCAGTGAGTGCATGCTCCTCCCTCAGCACCCTGCTCTCTGTCAGCAAACTCTCTATAAATACCCAGATTCCCAGCCTCACCACTTCACCGCTCCTAGATCCAGCATCTCTCTACTTCTCTTCTCTCCAGATTTGCTGAGATCCCAGCCGACCTCCAGCCATGAGGATCCTCTACCTTGTGTTTGCTGTTCTCCTGCTGGTCTCCTTGGCCACTCCAGGTGAGATGTCAACCTGTGTAGGGTGGAAATAGGGATAATGGAGGGGTATCTGAGGGTAACATTAAGGACTCAGGCTCTCAGGCAGTATTCAGGGGTGTTTTGTGGACAATCTGTGCCAGGACGACTGTGAGCACAAATTAGGTGTCCAATTGTCTGTGCATTTTTAGATGTTTCGCTGCTGATAGCTAGCCCTGAGCATCTGACTCTCTGGCTTCCTCTCTAGCGAGTCACTATGGGACTCTGTGTAAGGAGGATTCCCTAAGGACAAGCAGAGAATTCCACCCTCCCTTCAACCATCAGAACTCAGACACCTGGTCCAACTCTCACCCCTGGCTATGATCCTGTTGTTAAAGCACCTGGATCCACATTAGGCACAAAGACCAAACAGGCCTGATTTCCAGAGGCCCTGATCACCCACAACTCCTTTGGGTTCCTTCTGAAAATCAGGCCACTTTTATGTGGATGCCTTGATGCAGATTTAGGTGCCTGACAATGGAAAGCCAAGCGTGAGAACTCTGGCCCCAAATTCTAAAGAGAAGGACTGAACAAGGATGCTCTTTACTGCACTCAGGGGTGTCCTGTGAGCTATGATTTCAAGGATGTTTGTTTTGGAGAAAACAGAGTAACTCTAGCAGCTGCCTTCTCCCAAATTCATCCTAAATTAGGGTATAAGCAAAAATGTTCCAGCAGCCCCCTTCCCAGCAGTTCAGAATGTGCTCATGGATCAGATCCTGCTTCCCTAGAGTCACTGGGGAGGGCTAAAGAGGAAATTTCTCTCTATTATTTTAAAGGTAACTTCTGAACCAGGATCTGGGTGTAATTCGATGCAGTGCTGCCTTCCTGAGTCTGCAGAGAGCCTGAAACAGTAGCTCTAAGAGCAATGGCAGTTCTTCTCCCATTCAGCTCAATGGCGTTTTAACGATTATCTATTTTTGTGAGACTTGAAGAGCTAGATTTTGTGTGTTTAATCTGCACACATGTTTCCAGGAATTGTTTGTGCAGCTTGAGTTTTCATAAGTTCAAATGGGCAGGAGCTGGATTTTGCCATCCCTGTTGTACTGTAGTGTGATAAGCTCTGTCATTGGTTCCGTAGAAGTAATTCTCGCCTTCCCCATAACTTGGTCCTCTCCTTCCCCAAGCCACCATTGTCTCCTCTCTCCCCCACCCATTGCCCTTCCCCCTCTTCCATCTCGCTTTCTTCCATTGTCTCCACCCAGCCGCTTCCACCTCGCTCTACTCTTTCTCCTTCGCTCTGCTGTCCCCTTCCACCTCTCCCTCCCTCTTCTTTCTTCCCTCTTCCCAGACTCCTGAGCTATCACACTGAACCCCTCCCCATCTTCATTTCCCCTTCCCACCAACCCCCACCTCCCCAAAATCCCTCTTCTTTTTTCCCACGGTCCTTTCCCCTTCTAGCTCGTCTCCCTTCTCTCATTCTTCCCATCCCAACACCCCTTCCCCCCCAGATCCAGTTCCTGCACCCACCCCCTTCCTTTCTCTCCACCAGCCCCTTCCATCACTCCTTGCTCTCTGTCTCCATCTCTGAAGTCCCTCCTGCTTTTTCCTGTAGCCTGCACTGTGACCCTCACACACACCAGGCCCCTGGCCAGTGAGTCTCTCCTAGTGAGATGACATCGGAACGACAAGAACCCCACTTTCCTTTCCAAGGGGCTCCCCCAATACCTGACTCTGGTGTCTCTCAGGACATCAGGTGGGAGGAGGTTAGAGCCCTGGTACCTATAGGGGCAGATCTCACCAGGGAGGGGCTGGGGCGGGTGTTCTCAAGGGGGACACTAACCATGTCGAGGGAGAGGCCTCAGGAAGGGGAAGGCAGCCGCTGGTGAGGTGAGCAGCCCTTCCCCTCTAGGGGAAGAAACTGCCATTCAGCTTCCCAGTCAGTCTCCTCTCTTGGGATTGAGCATGAATGTGAGTGTCGGGAATGGCTGTGATGCCGCTGGGGAAGAAACTGGGCTCTTGTCCAGTGTGGACTCAAGCCCAAAGCCCAGCCCCACCCATCAATGCGGAATATGAACCGCTGGGGGGGGGGGGTCGGGGTGTGTAGTGGTGGGCACTGACTGAGTGCAGTTCCTTTCTCTTACCTAACCCTGGACTCTCTCTCTCTCTCTGCTGCAGGCCACGGGCAGAAGGGCTGTCCTGGTCGCTGCCTCCCAAAATGTGGCAAATATGAGTACCCGTCAAAAGTCACCTATCCGACCTGCAACGCGCTCTGCTGTATCGCCCACAAAAAGGGGAAATGAGCACGCAGGGCTCCACCCGCCCTGGAAGAGGAGCAGCAGCGGGTTCCCGACTGTTTAGCAGAAATGTTGTTCACTCCTCTCATTAAATAAGAGCAGATCTGGCCTTGGCGTGTGCTGTGTGGCTCACTCATCTCTCAGGGGTCTCGTGGGAGCATCAGGAAAGATTCTTTAGTCCAGCCCAAGGGCCTGTTAACAGGAGTGTTGCTGACGGCCCAGGGAAAATCCCGATAATCCCTGATCTGTGTCTGCAAAATGGCACCTGAGAAGGGAAACAGCAGGAATGGGGAGCGGATTTACCCTCAGTTCGTTAAAGGGAGGTTAGTGCTAAATTCTCGGTTTATTTGCAGAACAGGGACAGGCCAGGAGGTGTCAGAATTAAATTCTCCCCATGCCCGCTAGCCCTCCCCTGTTGGGCCCCTCCCTAGAAAGGAGAGAATAATTCCATGCCCACGGCTCATTCAGTCCTTGGCCTCTGCCAAGAGCATCAAGTGTGGTCAGAGGGTTTGGGGGTGCAATCCAGACCAGTGAGGGGTTGTCTCCCCACCTGCCTTGTAACTAGGGTGGCCAACTTTCTCAAGTCTGAAAAACGGACCCCCCTGAGGCCCGGTCCTCTGCTTCGCCTCTTCCCGAGGCCCCACCCCCTGCTTCACCTCTCCCATGAGGCCCCACCCCCCCGCTTGCTCCTCTCCCCCACTCCCCTCCGTCGCTCGCTGCTCTCCCCACTCAACTCCAGCATGAGCAGACCCAAGCAACTTGCAAATCCCAGCTCCAGCAAGCCGCCTGGGGTGCGGGTCAGAAGAGCGCTGCAGCCACACAGAAGCAGCCAGGCAGCCCGGGACAAGCTAGGACACGGCCCTCCTGAATGACAGCCCCGCGCCTCCCTCTGCGCTGCCTGCCCAGCAGCCCCCTTCCCCGCCCATTTGAGCCCTCCCCACCCCAGAGCTGCCTGAGAGTGCGGCCAGGGGAAGCACTGGCTGGCGGGGCAGCTTGCATTCCTTGCTGCCCGGGGAATAGCCCGTGCCCACTGAGAGCCTTTACCCCACTCACCATGGTCCCAGCACTCTGTCTTTTGCTGCAGCCCTGCAAACCATACTCCTGCATGCTGCCACTTCAGGGTCAGGCTACAGACTGACACTACCCCCCTGCCTACGGTAACCAGACCTTTAGTGTCCAGTCAGTACATCTGACTGGACACTGCCAGGTTCTCTTTTTGACCGGACTTAATAATAATCACTAATGTGTAATAGGCTTTCATAAAACACCTCACTGGATAAACTGCTATAATGCGATAATACTGTATACAATCCGTTGGTTCAATTGCTTACCACTTGAGGTTCAGATCCCCTTGTCTTAATAGCCAAGATAAAGTTGCTCTTCCCTGCAGGAAGCTGTCTCCTGCCCCCCCCCCTTGTTAGCATGATAGCTTTGTTTACCTAATATGTAAATGGTCATTTATTGTCTCTGCCTGACACCTGGGCTGGTCAGAGAAGCAAACACATATTCCTTTGTCTAGGGCAGACCCATTTACCAACTCGCCCAACATACCTAGCTTAAACACATTTTTATCATCATTCCAGCATATATCCATAACACTTAATATCACACAGCCATCATGCAGGAATATTAATGATCAGTGAGTTAAGAGTTTTCCAGTGACCTATTATTGCTTATTACACACAGTTAACAAAGTTTCATTAATGAGTTCTTGGTTTTTCTCATTCAATTGATGCAGTACCTTTGCTGCTATCTTTTGTTGCAGTACTTGATCATGTTCCCACAGCATTTTTTTGTAACATTAACTTTTTAAAAAAAAACAGTATCACTTTTACTACCCCGGACTATTTAGTTCTCTCTGAGCTCTGCAGTGTTAATTTGTGCAAAAGGCTTTTTTTTTTTTTTTTTTTTTTTTTTTTTTTAAAAGCAGTGCATACCCTTTTTTCTTTTTTAAATTACTCACATCAGGTTTTCACTATTTAGTGAAACACTTTTAAAGACCTCATTAGCTTCTAAACTCTGGGCCCATAACTTTTCTCTTATTTTTTAGAGCAACAAATTTTTAGCCAACTTTCTCAGCAGCACTAAGCTTATTTTTTATGATTTTTGCACTTATTTCTTAACTTCATACACTTTGCCTGCAAAGCCCTACTCACTAAATACAGTTCTTGAAGGACAGCTGCTTTTTACTTTGGTTTTATGCAAACAAGTAACAGCCATTGTTTTCTCCCTGACCTCTCAGGAATCTTTTCCACTTTGTTTGTTTCCTCCTCTATAATGCTGATTCGCTTTTTGAATTCATTTCTCAAGGTGGTTTGTAAAGTTTTAGCCACCAGAAATATTCCTTATAAAACTGCCGCTTCGAGTTGGGCTTTCTTTGCCTTAGGATAAAACAAAACAAAATACCCTAGATATTTTTTTTCCATGGCTGCCAATGGGTCTTATTTTTTGAAAATTTCAGTGGCATTCATCAGACCTCTGCTGTGCTCTGCCAATAATTTATTTATTTGTGGCATTTAATGGACCCATACCATGCTCTACCAAGCTGCTTTTTTTTTTTTTCTTCCCCCATCTACTACCACGCTCTGGAGTTCCTTTTTCACCAGTCCCAGTCTTCCCCTAATACTTCCCAACCCATTTCAAGGGGACACAGAGCTCAATGACTCTGCTGTTTCCCCAGACAAATGAAAGGGAGCAGAAGTGAATGCGCTGAATCAGGCTCATAAGCAGTTACTTCCCCATATCATCCACTTAAATTCCTCCCCTTCTAATCTCCAGCCTGAATTTGTTCGTGGCCAGTGTATATCAATTTTTTGTTGGACTATGTAAGGGAGCGGACTCACCCCTGCGGCGCCTCCTGCTGGTCGGCTCGGGAATTAGCTCTTCCAGCATCCTGGAGCACCCCCTGCAGGCTCGTGATCCGGCTTGCCACTGGCCCGTGTCCCTCCCAGGACCCCGGTGCCCCTTTCTCTGGGTGTCCCCCTCCCAGGGGAACCCCTACCCCCACCTTGCCTCAGTCGTAGGCTACTGCCAGTCACCAATTAGCCCCCGCGCCCTGGGGCAGACTGCAGTGTCAGCCACTCATCATAGGCCAGGTTGGGTTTGGACCTGCTGTCTTTGCCAGCCCGTGGGCTGCCCTCTGCAACCCCCAGTACCTGTTGGCCTTTGCTAGGCCGCAGCCTGGGGCTTTCCAGGCTAGAGCTCCCCAGCTCCTCTGCCTTTCCCCAGCCCTGCTCCACCCAGGTACCCTGTTCCTAGCTCCCTACAGCCAGGCCCATCTCTCTCTGAAGGCAGAGAGAGATTTCTAAGCTCCTGGCTTCCAGCCTCTTCTATAGGGCCATCTGAGGC
This sequence comes from Platysternon megacephalum, assembly GCA_003942145.1. NCBI lineage: Eukaryota > Metazoa > Chordata > Testudines > Platysternidae > Platysternon > Platysternon megacephalum. The sequence continues at coordinate 348,007 of QXTE01000305.1, forward strand.
CTGATTGGGGCGTGGCCCAGCTGCAGCTGCTTCCCCAATCAGCCTAGCAGCTTTTCCCCTTGCCACAGCCCTCTGCTGGGCTGTTCTAAGCCCCTCAGGGCCGGAGCGGGTCACCACCCCGCTATAGACCAACATTGTCTTTTAGCTTAAATAGCTCTTCACTCTCCCTAGTATTTATCCCCTTAGTGTATTCATAGAGAGCAATCATATCCCCCCAGCTTTCTTTTTGCTAGACAAGCCAAGCTCTTCTAGTCTTCCCTCATAAGATAGGTCCTCCATTCCTCTGATCATCCTAGTAGCTCTTCTCTGCACCTGTTCCAGTTTAAATTAATCTTTCTTGAATATAGGTGACGAGCATGTGCACAGTACTTCAAGTGAGCTCTTGCCAATGCCTTGTACAATGGCATTAATCCTTCTCTATTTTTACTGGAAATGCCTCAGCTAATACATTTTAAGATCACATTTGCCTTTTTTCACAGCCACGCCACATTGCGTCATCCTGTGATGAGCCCACACACCCACGTCTCTCTCCTCCTCTGTTGTTAACAACTGATGAGCCTCCAGCTGGTAGCAGAAATTCTTATTATTAGACCCTAAGTGTATGACCTGTTGCTGTCACTCCAGTCTTCAAGGTCATCAAGATCTTCCCGTATAATGTTCTGATCCTGCTCTGTATTGACAATACCTCCCAACTATCATCTGCAAATTTCATTAGCACGTTCCTACTTTTTTGTACCAAGATCATTAATAAAAATATTGAATAAGATTTGTCCCAAGACTGGTCCTTGAGGAACTCCCCTTGTAACCACCCTCCAGTCCAATAATTCACCTTTCAGCACAACCCATTGCCTTCTCTCCTTTTGCCAATTCCTTATTCACCTTATACTGCTTCTCATCTTATACTGATGCTCATCTTCTCCTCCATTGCTAGCTTCTGGGCTTCACTTTCTTTATCAGCCTCTAGATGCCTCAGTTCCACGGCTTGCTTCTGGGCCTTCATTTCTTTGTCTCTCAGTTCCAGGGCATCTTTTGGCCTGGCTGCTTCTGCCTCCAGTTCTTTGGCTTGTAGTTCCATGGCTAGCTTCGGGGCTTCTCATGGGCTGCTTTTTGTCTGGCTTCTTCTGCTTCCTGGAATTCCATATGCCTTTTGTGTTCATTTTTGCTTTCTTCTGTCTGTAGTTTGTAGAGCTCTGACTTTTTGGTAGCTTCACTTTCATTCAATTTCCTACTTTCCTGCCCTTACTTCCCCTGCCTGAAATAAGAAAACAGAAAATAACAAACCAGTAACCACTTTGTCTGTTCTCAGGCCAACACACTTAAAACTCACTTAAAATCATCACCAGTGTCTCAGAGCAATAATCTGTGCACACTACCCTGCTCGCTGCGCCACTGTGATGGGTTGGATCCCACTTCTGGGATTCCACTGAGCTCAGAGCCCACCCGTTCCACCAGCCTGGGCTCCCTCATCCTGTCCTGATATATACACACGCACACACACACCCTGCTGTAGAATCACACAGAGTCTGCAATCAGCTCTGTGTGGGAAGACGCCGCTCCAGGAATTGCCCAGCACTCTGGCGCACACACCCTCTGGAGTGTAAACCCAAAATTATATTGTCTTGCATTGTATAGAGATCTATACAGCATAAGCTTATGAAATTCGCCCCCTCCCTCAATGTGGAGGAAGATATGCACAACATCCCCCTCCCCCCATTATGAATTGCACAAACTGGGTTTTAGAATAAACAAAAACAAGTTTATTAACTACAAAAGGTAAATGTTAAGTGATTATAAAGGATAGCAAACAGAACAAAGCAGATTATTGAGCACATGAAACAAAACACGCAAACTAGGCTTAATACATTAAAGAAATTGGCTACCAATAGTAATTTCTCACCCTAAATGTTGTTTTGTGCAGGTTGCAGAGTTTCTTGAAGGTAAACTGCACTGCTTGCAGCTTAAATCTCCAGGTGTTCCTTTCACAGGCTGACCTTTCTCGCCTGGACTCAGCCCCTGCCTCCCCCAGCTTAGATCCTTTGTTTCTTCAGGTGTTTTCAGCAACCTTTCTTCTTGGGCGGGGAGGCCGTGGAGAAGAGCCCAGATTAACTCACACCCCAACCTTAAATAGGATTTGCATATGGCAGGAATCCCTTGTTTCTCATTTTGACCCCCACCTCCTTCCAGTGGAAAAATACCAGAAGTCAAAAATGATGTCCAGTACCAGGCAACATGATCACCTGACCCTGCAGTGACAAAGCAGCATCCCAGGAAACTTCTCAAAAAAGGAGGGAGAGTAGTATCTTCAAAGTCCTATTCTCCTTCCTAATGGCCCATCCAGGCTGTTTGCATACTGTCTGGTGGGCGTTCCCCAGGTGAAAACACAGTTGCAATTATGACATAGTCGATATTTCTAACTTCAGATACAGAAATGATACACACATACAAAATGGATAACCATATTCAGTAAATCAGAACCTTTCCAATGATATCTCACATGACCCATCTTGCATAAAATATATCTTAGTTATGACATATGCATATCATAACAATATTTCTATGAAGAATATGGGGCGTCATGTCCCACTGAGCATTAGACTGAGTGTGGGACAGTGTTTCAGTGACAGCGACTGCCCTGGCAGTGAGGGTCCCTGTTAGAGGGCTTATTTCTTCACCCTTTCACTTCCCTGGTCCTTCTCGCATGAACAGAGAGCAACAATACCCGAAGTCTGAAGGTGCAAACAATTCGATGTTTATTGGGGTGAACTTTTAGCAAGCATGATTCCAGTTTCCTTTTTTAGTGTCCCCCTTCCCAGCTCTGACGCCACAGAGCCTTGCCTGTGTCCCTGTTTCCATTCCCTGTTCCCATCCCCCCCTTAGCAAAACATGATTTCAATTCCCCCACCCCCATTCCCTGTTCCCATTTCCCCCCCTTACTTCCTGATTGACAGCAGACTATATAGTAAAACTTGAGTTTTGCTTAGCATTACCTTAACCAATCATTTTACTGAAATGTAACTAACCAATCCTAACATACTGTAACATGGTTATTTAACCAATTATATCCCACCACCTTAATTGGTTTACACCCAACAAAATTAATTATACAGCAGACAGAAACAAGTACAGAACCAGACAGAGATGATACAGACAAACAATAGGGAAGTAGAGACTACAGGGATAGAACAATACAGAAATGAGAATTTTACACTCCAGCTATTGATAAGTGAGTTCTTGCCAGACAGGATGCTATCAAACTAAGTTTCCTTTTACATCTTTTAGGCTTTTCCCTTTATTTGGAGGTGATAGATTGGATCACCTTTCTAACAGCCCCAGATTGCCTTATTTCAATGTGACTAGCTTGGAATGTGAGGATGTGGCCGTTCGCTTCCCAGCTTATGGCTGCCTCTGCTGCTTAGCCAAAGGCTTTAGCCTAAGAACAGGGCCTCAGACTGTCACAATAAGAGAAGGACCTTACACTGGCAGACAGTGATTTTGATTTTTTCTTTTATACCTTTATAACTAGCTAAGTGACAAGAATACACCTAAATTTTTAAAGTATAGGCCTTTGCAGACAGGCCTGAATATCTATATCCTAACAGTCCCCATTACCCACTGAAATCTCTAGAGGGTGTTAAGTGGGCAAACTGGTAACTGCTGATAGTGGGGGGGAGGGGCCAAAATGGCAGCCCCCCTCCTCACCACCACAGTCACAGTCAACTTCCTGGTGACTGCCAAGGCATCCTACAGCAACACACCCTCTTGACCATGGCACCCCCTGACCACAGCGCCCTGGCTGGTCACTCATGTTAAGGCCGGCCCTGCCAGGGTCAGCCTTAGGGAAAATGGCTCCCTTGTTGAACTTGTATTTTGGTGCCCTGGCCCCTGCTGCCTCCCCCAGTCCCTTACCCATCCCCGTGGTCTGCGCTGCCTCCCCCGTCCCCCACACCCATCCCCTTGCCTCCCGGCCCCACAGCCATCCCTGCTGCTTCCCTCAGCTCCTATGCCCCCCCCCCCGCTGCCTCCCCCAGACCCTCCCCCATCTCCCCTGGCCCCTGCTGCTCCCTGAGCTCCCCAACTCAACCACAGCACCCCCGGGCCCTGCTGCCTCCCCTCCCCCCGTTGCCCCGACTCCTCGAGCTCCCTTCTGCACGCCCCAGGTAGGTTAGTTCAGAAGTACCCAAGCAGGTAACTGCAGCTGCTGGCGAAGGGACAGACTCAGCCGGCTTCCCCCCCCCCCCCCCCCCCCCCCCCCCCCCCCCCCCCCCCGCCCGCCCCCCCCCGCCCCCCCCGCCCCCCCCCCCCCCCCGCAGAGAGCTGCGCTGCCAGCCCAGTTTCGCTTCCCTGCTCTGGGTGCCACCTCGTCGGGCTCAGCGGGAGTGCTAGCTGCTGGTGCCCTTCAGCTGCGCTCAGCCCAGCTACCCCCCTGGCAGAAATCAGGGTGGGATGTGACCCCATGTGGCCCCCCGCATGCATCGCCTGTATCAGAATGTGATGTTGCACTAGACAGACCGCGGTAGCAGGACAGAGGCAGCTGTGGCCAGTGGCAGCAGTGTGAACGATGGCGCAGCGGCCAATGGTGGCAGAGTGAATGGCTGCGTCAGCGGGCAGTGACGGCAGAGTGGGAGCCAGTTGCAGCAGCAGCAGCAGCTGAGGGGTTGTTCGATGCTTCCCCCTGGGAGGGGAGATGAACACACCTCTGAATTCTGGTTCTTCGCTGAGGACGGACAGCAGCTGGGCAGGGGGTGCAGTGGAGGGAGAGGGGAGTGACATGTTAAAGTAACGTTTGTTTGTCAGACTTTGTGATGGGGTCCATTCGCTGCAGGTGGTGCCTCCTCCTGGCCATCCTAGTAGGGTTGCCAACTTTCTAATTGCACAAAACCAAACACCCTTGCCCAGCCCCCTGTCCTACCCTTTCCCCGAGGCCCCTTCCCTTCTCTGAGGCCCCGCCCCCCCCGTCCAGCCTCCCTCCCGCTGTCACTCGCTCTTGCCCACCTTCACTCACTTTCACTGGGCTGAGGCAGGGGGCTGGGGTGCAGGAGGGGTGGGAGGGTTCCAGCTGGGGATGCGGACTCTGGGGTGGGTCAGAAATGAGGGGTTCAGGGTGCGGGAGGGCTCTATCTGGGGATGCGGGCTCTGGGGTGGGACTGGGGATGAGGGGTTTGGGGTACAGAAGGGGGCTCTGGGCTGGAGCCAAGGGGTTTGGAGTGTGGGAGTGGGGTCAGGGCTGGGGCAGGGGGTAGAGATGCAAGAGGGGGTGCAGACTCCAGCTGGGGGTGTGAGCTCTGGGGTGGGGCCAGGGATGAGGTGTTTGGAGTACAGGAGGAGGTGCAGGCTCCAGGAGGGAGTTTGCTTGCTGGAGGGGGTTCCAACCTGGGGCAGGGTGTTCGGGGTGCGGGGTCTGGGAGGGAGTTAGGGGGTGGGAGAGGGTTCCGACCTGGGGCAGGGTGTTTGGGGTGCAGGGTCTGGGAGGGAGTTAGGGGGTGGGAGAGGGTTCTTACCTGGGGCAGCGTGTTCAGGGTGCGGGGTCTGGGAGGGAGTTAGGGGGTGGGAGAGGGTTCCGACCCGGGCCAGGGTGTTCGGGGTGTGGGGGCTGGGAGGGAGATAGGGGGTGGGAGAGGGTTCCAACCCGGGGCAGGGTGTTCGGGGGGTGGGGTCTGGGAGGGAGTTAGCGGGTGGGAGAGGGTTCCGACCTGGGTCAGGGTGTTCGGGGTGCCGGGTCTGGGAGGGAGTTAGGGGCTGGGAGAGGGTTCCGACCCGGGGCTGGGGGATCGGGGTGCGTGGGCTGGGCGGTCGTTAGGGGGTGGGAGGGGGTTCTTACCTGCGGCAGCGTGTTCAGGGTGCGGGGTCTGGGCGGGCGGTAGGGGGTGGGAGAGGGTGCCGACCTGGGGCAGGGGGTTCGGGGTGCGGGGTCTGGGTGGGAGTTAGGGGATGGGAGAGGGTTCTGACCTGGGGCGGGGAGGTTAGGGTGAGGGGTATGGCAGGGAGGTAGGGGATGGGAGAGGGTTCTTACCTGGGGCAGCGTGTTCGGGGTGCGGGGTCTGGGTGGGAGTTAGGGGATGGGAGAGGGTTTTTACCTGGGGCGGGGAGTTTGGGGTGCGGGGTCTGGGTGGGAGTTAGGGGATGGGAGAGGGTTCTGACCTGGGGCAGGGGGTTCAGGGTGCGGGGTCTGGGCGGGCGGTAGGGGGTGGGAGAGGGTGCCGACCTGGGGCAGGGGGTTCGGGGTGCGGGGTCGGGGAGGAAGTGAGGGGGTGGGAGAGGGTTCTTCCCTGGGGCGGGGAGTTCGGGGGGGGGGGTCTGGGAGGGAGTTAGGGGCTGGGAGAGGGTTCCGACCCGGGTCGGGGTGTTGGGGGTGCGGGGTCTGGGAGGGAGGTAGGGGGTGGGAGAGGGTTTTTACCTGGGGCGGGGAGTTTGGGGTGCGGGGTCTGGGTGGGAGTTAGGGGATGGGAGAGGGTTCTTACCTGGGGCAGGGAGTTCAGGGTGCGGGGTCTGGGAGGGAGTTAGGGGGTGGGAGAGGGTTTTGACCTGGTGCGGGGTCTTTGAACTGATGACTATATTTTTAGCTTTTGTTAGTGAGCCAAGGTTTTTAATCCATCTGAATAGTCCATTATACTCCCTACTTTCTCCCCTCAGTTTATCTTACTCTCCCATCTGCTCTGATGCTCTCAAATGTAAACAAGGAGAACCGGCCACTATGCCCCAGGCCAGCGCTCTGTTGACCATCACTGTGTGTGCTGTGCAGCCCTCAGAAAAGGCACCTCTTGACAAGAGCCAGATCCCACTCTCACATGGATAGAGATCGCAGTGGTCCAGAGTAGGGTGGCATCTTCTATTGACAGTCCCTTCATGTTCCTGTCTGCAAAGGTAAACGGGGAAGGGTCTGGTGACATGACTCTATTTGACAAATCATTTGGCTTCATGTTAAGGTGTTTAGGGGGAACAAGAGGGACATTGAGGCCTGTCTCTTTGCAATGGGCAGAGAAGGAGTCTCTCCCCGCCATTGACAAGCTGACTAGTGGAGGTGACAGTGGTTGGTTAAACCTAGCATCTGATGGGTGTTTTAACAGTGAGGTCCTGGTCTGAGTTTATAGCAAAAATCACTGAGCTGACACAGTGAAGAGAGATTCGGTGGTCTCAGCAGAGAGGCCAAACACTGAACTAGCCTCTCCCACTGGAGAGGGGCCCTCTGGGGGAGAACTGGGGCACTTTGGGGGGCAGGTGGGGAAGCATGTACCTGAACTATCCTGGCCTCTATCCCCACAATGCAGCTGGGAACCTTGTTGGGGGCCCCCGCAGGGCAGTGAAGGCCTGAGTGGGCTTTGGAGACTGAGCTCTGCCCTGTGCCCTAGAGGTGATCCCGCCAGGTTAGACCCCAGGCACGCTGGGCAGGGGCAGGCAGTGTAAGGGAGCTTTTCCTCACACAGCCTCTGTCCATCCAGCACCTTCCACCAGCAGCACATTCACTGAGAGAAAGTGAGGGGACGAATCCCACCAGTTGTTTTTCTTTCTCATGAGCCGTTTTGCAGCCATGGATCTAGGATAACTGGCCCTTCCCTGGGCCATCGGTAACAGGCCTGTTACCGGGCCATTGGGCCCACTCTGCACGAGACCCCTGAGAGACGAGTGAGCCACACAGCACACGCCAAGGCCAGATCTGCTCTTATTTAATGAGAGGAGTGAACAACATTTCTGCTAAACAGTCAGGAACCCGCTGCCGCTGCTGCTCCTCTTCCAGGGCGGGTGGAGTCCTCCGTGCTCATTTCCCCTTTTTGTGGGCGATACAGCAGAGCGTTTTGCAGTTCGGATAGGTGACTTTTGACGGGTACTCATATTTGCCACATTTTGGGAGGCAGCGAGCAGGACAGCCCTTCTGCCCGTGGCCTGCAGCAGAGAGAGAGAGAGAGAGAGAGTCCAGGGTTAGGTAAGAGAAAGGAACTGCGCTCAGTCAGTGCCCACCACTACACACCCTGCCCCCCCCCCCCAGCGGTTCATATTCCGCATTGATGGGTGGGGCTGGGCTTTGGGCTTGAGTCCACACTGGAGAAGAGCCTGGTTTCTTCCCCAGCGGCATCACACCCATTCCCGACACTCACATTCATGCTCAATGCCAAGAGAGGAGACTGACTGGGAAGCTGAATGGCAGTTTCTTGGCCTAGAGGGGAAGGGCTGCTCACCTCACCAGCGGCTGCCTTCCCCTTCCTGAGGCCTCTCCCTCTACATGGTTAGTGTCCCCCTTGAGAACACCCACCCTAGCCCCAACCCCTCCCTGGTGAGATCTGCCCCTACTGGCTGGTGGGAGGGGGATTGGGATGGGAAGAATGAGAGGAAAGGGGGAAAGGTGGTGCAAAAAGAAGAGGGAGCAGAAGAGGTGTGAAGTGGAGGAACGGGGAGTGGGAGGGGAAAAGTAGAGGGGGCTGGTGGGGAGTGGGAGAGATGGAAGATGCCCCGCGGGGGAAGCAGAGTGAAGGGGAGAGAGGAGAGTGAGGTGGAAGGGGCAGGGTGGACAGAATGGAAAACGAGGAGATGGAAGAGGGGGAAGGATAGTGGTTGTGGGAGAGAGGAGAGGATGGGCAGGGTTTGGGGCAAGGCAGAGCGATGTGGGGAGGGGAGATTTACTTCTGTGGAACCTCTGGCAGATCTTGGCACTACCAGCACAGCGATGGTGGCAGAACCCAGCTCCTGCCCATTTGCACACACTGTTCTGGGACTCACATGGGCAGGTTGGACACACATTGAGGCATAAAGTTAAAGCGCCATCAAGGTGAATTGGGGAGTGGGGGGGAGTTTCCCGTTGGTCTTAGAGTAGTTTCGGGCTCTGAAGACCCAGTCAGGCAGCATTGTTACACCCAGCTCGAGTTTGAGATGTTACCCTTAAAATCCCAGTAACGGTATGGAAGCAGGATCTGCTCCATGAACACACGCGGAACGGCACTATCCACGGAGTGCACTAGAACTTTTTAGGCTTATATCATAATTCATGATGAATTTGGAAGAGGGAGGCTGGAAGAGTAGCACTGAATTTCGTCCCTGAAACCAGACCACAGGACACCCGCTATTCAGTCCCTCTCTTTAGAATTTGGGGCCAGCGTTCTCGCACTCGAATGCTCACTGTCAGGCTCCAAAATCCATATGAAGGCACCCACATAAAAGTGGCCTGATTTTCAGAAGAAGCCCAAAAGAGTCGGGGTTGTGCAGAGCCTCTGGAAATCAGGCCTGTTTGATCTTTGTGCCTAATGTGGATCCAGGTGTTTAACGTTAGGATCACAGCCAGGGGTGAGAGTGTTGGCCCCAGGTGCCTGAGTTCTGATGGTTGGAGAGAGGGTGGAATTCTCTGCTTGTCCTTATGGGAATCCTCCTTACACAGAGGCTCATAGTGACTCACTAGAAAGAACCCAGAGAGCCAGATACTCAGCTGCACATCTGGACACCTAATTTGTGCTCACAGTTGTCCTGGCACAGATCGTCCACAAAACATGCCCCCACCACTGAATACTGCCTGAGAGTCTGAATCCTTTATGTTACCCTCAGATCCCCCTCCATAATTGTCCATATTTCCACTCCACACAGATTTGACATCTCACCTGGAGTGGCCAAGGAGACCAGCAGGAGAACAGCAAACACAAGGTAGAGGATCCTCATGGCTGGAGGTCGGCTGGGATCTCAGCAAGTGTGGAGAGAAGAGAAGTAGAGAGAGGCTGGATCTAGGAGCGGTGAAGTGGTGAGGCTGGGAATCCTGGTATTTATAGAGAGTTTGCTGACAGAGAGCAGGGTGCTGAGGGAGGAGCATGCACTCACTGATCTCCAAGTACGCGTTGTGCACTGCTTGACACGCTGTAATGTCGCTCTGGCCCAGTGGGCCCACTCACAATGATGCAAACCTGCCACGTACTCAGGACTCATTGTTCACTGCCCCTGCCCCTCATGAGGAACATGCACGGTTCCCTCCCCCCAGCACCCAGATGTGTGGGTTGAATTCGCCCTTCCACACATCCGGCTCCCCAGATTTAGAGGGAATTTGACAAATTACACCCTTGTTTTCTAATTAAACAAAAAGCCACCAACCGTAGGTCTCTGATATCACTCAGTTCTGTATGATAACCCAACACCCCATTTACACACATGCTCTTAGCTGCAGCTCTTAGCATCAGTACAGATGTATTTCAGTGCTCCTAATGCATTCCATTTGCAAACTCAAACAAGTTCACATCATATTTGCCATGGAATGAGCCCTCAGGCAGACCCGTGTCTGTCATGTGTGAGAAGAACATTGGTGCCAAAAGAATAATGTTATAAACCATATTTGCAAGGTTGTGTACATGAAATCCCTGTGATGAAAGGTGGGGTCGGAGAAGCACATTCCAGCTTTATGACAGCTGTGTTGCATGAGTTGGCTTTGGAGATCATTTGAAAGGGTAGCATAGACCATTGTGATCATCTTGTCAGATCTCCCCTTTAGCACAGGCCAGAGAATTTCACCCACTGAATCCTGCACCAAGCCTAAATACCTCTGGGTGACCTACAATGTGCCTTTTAGAAAGACATCCATCATTCAGTTAAAGACTTCAAGGGATTGAGAACGCACCCCTATATCTAGGTAAGTTGCTTCACTGGTTAATTACCCACAGTGTTCAAATATGTGCCTTATTTCCAGTCTGAATCTTTCTACCTTCAACTTTCTATCACTGGACCTTGCTATGCTGTTCCTTTGTCTGCTAGACTAAAGAGCCCTCTAGCATTGGCTAGCGTCTCACTGTGTAGGTCCTGAGAGTTAGATCCACTGAGGTACTTCAGTGCCTAAATCCACCATTGAGGCACCGCCAACATCCCCCAAACCAATGCTCAGCTGCCACCTAAATTCCCACCGGATACATGCACAAAGTTGGCTAAGTCGCTGGTGCCACCCCCACAGCGACTGAGCTGCTCGGATCCCGCACTGAAGCTGAAGTAGGATTCTCAGGCTAGGTATTCCCCCACCTACCTCTCCAGGGGAGCACAATCCTGTAGGCATACTCAGAGTACCCATACAGGAGTGGGCCTGTCTCAAAAGACAGCTGGAGGGGAGCAGGTCAGGAGCGTGTATGTGTACATGCCTAGTGTTTAGGGCAGGCTGTTTGAATTTCAAGGGACTAAATGGGCCCAGACAGTTGTTACAACAGGCGCTCACCTAGGACAGGGGGAGATGCAAGTTCTAGTCTCTTCTCTCAGGAAAGTTTATATATTTATGCAAAGTGGAACAGCTCCGACAGGAGAGACTCACCCCGGCATAGCCCATCGCCCAGTGGGCAGGGCACTCACATGGGAGACCTGGGTTCAAGTCCCTGATTTGAAGCAGAACTTGAAAAAAGCCTCCTGCAGCTCACATGAGTGCCCTGCCCTCTGGGCTATTGGCTGCAAGGGGATGGAGCTCTCACGCTCTCTGCCTGATCTGCTAGGGCACAGGCTGACCAGGCTTCATGGCTGAGAATCCCTCATGAGACAGATACCTACCTCCCTCTGGCCAGGCACTCATGGGCCTAGAGACCCAAGCCCTCCAAGGTATTTAGGCACCTGACACCCTTTGATTCAATGAGAGTTAGGTGCTTAAATACCATTGAAGAGCTGGGATGCAGCCCCTTCCAGGGGCGGGTGTAGACTCTAGGCCTTTCCTCTGCATTTCAGTCCTGGCTAGTATAGGCACATCCTTGCTCAGTCTGTTGTCTTCTGGGAGTCCCTTCTTGTGACCTACTTGGTGCCTAACTAAGACTGAGGATCCCAGAAGGGGGTGTCATGGGTTGCCCCCCCCCTCTGGGGTGCCACCTGGTATACTGGGGTACCACTGAGCCTGCCTGTTCCACCAGCCTGGGCTCCCTTACACTGTCCTTCTGAGCCAGGCCCTCAAGCCTCCTCCAGTGCACACCCAGGGACACACCCAGCTTCAGAAAGACACAGACACTGAAGTCACTGAAATCAGCTCTGCATGGGAAGACTCAGCTAGGGAATTGCCCCGCACTCAAGTGCACCCTTGGGGGTGCAAACCCAAACTTATGTCATCTTGCACTGCACAGAGAACTGCCTAGCGTAAACTTATTGAAATTCGCCTCCTCCCTCAATGTGGAGGAAGCTTTTTTGCATCCCTTCCCCAGTTATGAATTCAACAAACTGGTTACAGAGAAAACAAAAACAAGTTTATTAACTACAAAAGACAGATTTTAAGTGATTATAAGGGATAGCAAACAGATCAAAGCAGATTACTGAGCAAATAAAACATACGCAAACTAAGCTTAATTCACTAAAGAAATTGGTTACAAGTAGTAATTTCTCACCCTAAATGTTGTTTTATGGCAGATTGCTGAGGTTCTTGAAGACAAGCTGCTCTTGCTTGCAGCTCAGAAACCCTAAGTATTTCTTTCACAGGCCAGACACTTTTCTAGCCTGGGCTCAGTCCTCCCCACACCCTCTTTGTCTTTGTTTCTTAGATGTTTCCAACAGTCATCCTGGGTGCGGATTCAATGAAGAATGAACCTTGATTAACTCCCTTCCCTCCCTTAAATAGGATTTACATATGGTGGGAATCCTTTGTCTTTCAGTGTGATTCCCACCACCCTCTGTGGAAAAATACTGGTATTCTATGGTGGAGTCCAGTAGCAGGTGACATGATCACATGACCCGGCAGTGTCAAAGCAGCCATGAGTCAAAGGCCATTTGTAGAATCCCAGGAAGCTTCTCAGGAAGGTGGGAGATTAGCATCTTCAAAGACCTATTGTCCTCCCTAATGGCCCACTGACTTTTCCCCAGCTAACCGGCCAGACTGATTGCATTTTGTCTGATGGGCGTTCCCCAAGTGCAAACACTTTTGTAATTGATACATAGTCAATATTCCTAACTTTAGATACAGAAATGATACATACAAATAGGATAATCACATTCAGTAAATCATAACCTTTCCAATGATATCTCACATGACTTATCTTGCATAAAACATATCATAGTTATGCTATAATCATATTATAACAATATTTCTATGAAGAATATGGGGTGTAATGTCACGGGGGGTCTAAGGCTTAGGAGTTGCAACACTGAACACTGCAGCATCTATAGACCTTCTTGGATGTAGCCGTTAGACACCATGGTCCAGTCAATCCAGGTCTTACAATGGGCCCAGCACCATGGTATGTGAGCACCTGAATCACCTCTGTCTTTGTTTTAAGAAGCTTGGTTCCATCTTGCAAGCACCAGTCTATCTTATACCGGTTAATAAGCAGCAGGTTTAAAACAAATAAAAAGAAGTATTTCTTCACATAACGCACAGTCAACCTGTGGAACTCCTTGCCAGAGGATGTTGGGAAGTCCAAGACCATAACAGGGTTCAAAAAAGAACTAGATAAATTCATGGAGGATAGGTCCATCCATGGCTATTAGCCAGGATGGGCAGGAATGGAGTCCCTAGCCTCTGTTTGCCAGAAGCTGGGAATGGGTGACAGGGGATGGATCACTTGATGATTACCTGTTCTGTTCATTCCCTCTGGGGCACCTGGCACTGGCCACTGTTGGAAGACAGGATACTGGGCTAGATGGACCTTTGGTCTGACCCAGTAGGGCAGTTCTTATGTTCTTATGGTGCAACTTCCATGTGTAGCCAGGCCTTAAAATAAGTAGCTGGAACTCCTTGAGTCTCTCACACTGGGACGGCATTTCCAGCCCTTGAATTGTTCTCGTGGCTCTTCTCAGAACTCAATCCAGTTATTCAACTTCTTTTGTAAAGTGTGGACAGCAGAACTCAGCCCAGTATTCCAGCGATGGGGTCACCCATGCTGTTCAGACGAGTAATAGCACCACCCTCCTCTTCCTTGGATAGTCACTTCTTTATACTGTACATCCAAGGACTAGCCCTGTAAGCCACAGTATCGCACAGAGAGTTCATGTATAGTTGGTTACCCACCATGACCCCTAAGTGTGTTTCAGAGTCACTGTTTTCCAGGGTACAGTCCCCCATCCCGTATATGTCACCAGTGCTCTTTGTTCCTAGACTTGTGAACTTTCATTTAGCTGTATTAAGTAGGGTTGTCAACCCTCCAGGATTGCCCTGGAGTCTCCAGGAATTAAAGATTAACCTTATGTGATGAAACCTCCAGGAATACGTCCAACCAAAACTGGCAACCCTAGTTTTAAAACACCTTTTATTTGAATGGACCCAGCTTACCACACTTATGCAGATTGCTCTGTAAAAGTGACCTGCCTGCTCCATTATTTACCACGCTGTGCATCAGCTGCAAACTTTGACCAGCACTGATTTTATAATTCCACCCAGGGCTTACATGATTGGGTCATAACGAGAAATGAGAAAAGAGTCGAAACACTTCAAATGCTCAAATATCCGCACCAAAGCTCAGCACAACCTTTCCAGGTTCCCCCCAGCAAACACTTACTTACTGGAGTCATTCAGTTTTATTCGCCGGAACAAATAACATTGGTAAATGTACAGCTTGAAGTCGTTACTATTCTCCAGATGTCAATTTCAATATTGTATATTTGATCGCCCAATTGGAAACTGGCACCGCCTTGGTTAGTTATGTGAGCCACCCTGGCGGGGACCAGGAGCAATCGAATGACAGAATCATAGAATATCATGGTTGGAAGGGACCTCAGGAGGTATCTAGTCCAACACCCTGCTCAAAGCAGGACCTAATCCCCAACTAAATCATCCCAGCCAGGGCTTTGTCAAGCCTGACCTTAAAACCCTCTAAGGAAGGAGACTCCACCACCTCCCTAGGTAACCCATTCCAGTGCTTCACCACCCTCTGAGTGAAAAAGTTTTTCCTAATATCCAACCTAAACCTCCCCCACTGCAACTTGAGACCATTACTCTGTGTTCTGTCATCTGCTACCACTGAGAACAGTCTAGATCCATCCTCTTTGGAACCCCCTTTCAGGTAGTTGAAAGCAGCTATCAAATCCCCCCTCATTCTTCTCTTCTGCAGACTAAATAATCCCAGTTCCCTCAGCCTCTCCTCATAAGTCATGTGCTCCAGCCCCCTAATCATTTTTTGTTGCCCTCCGCTGGACTCTTTCCAATTTTTCTGGATCCTTCTTGTAGTGTGGGGCCCAAAACTGGACAGAGTACTCCAGATGTGGCCTCACCAGTGCCGAAAAGAGGGGAATGATCACGTCCCTCAATCTGCTGGCATTGCTCCTACTTATACAGCCCAAAATGCCGTTAGCCTTCTTAGCAACAAGGGCACACTGTTGACTCATATCCAGCTTCTAATGTTATATACATTAGTATATAACCTAATGTAACTTATGCACCCATCTGTTCATGAGCTATTTCCCATTGTGTGTGTCTGCTTTGGTGCCAGCTGGTCTCCGTCATATTACAAGATTGCACTATTCAGGGTTGTCAACTCGCATGGGTTTTTTTAGTGAGTGACAGAATTTTGGTTGGGGCTGGAGATAGTCTCAGGATTGCCCTGCCTCCTGGGCAAAAGCAGCCAATCAAGGCTGCTGCAGGAGGCAGGCAGAGCTATCACCCTCCTCCCCTCTGGTGCTAGTACCATGCTCACATGAGGGAGGGAGCAGGAGGGACCAGAAAAAGCCAGCAGTTCAGGGCATCTCCACTCCTTCCTCCCCCATCTCCTGTGAGCAATGGGATGGCTCCTCTGCTCCCATCATTCCTAGGAATGGGGAGAGAGGACCCCACAGCAGCACCCCTTAGGGCCTGGAGGAGGGGACTCCAAGAGCTGCAGGAGTAGCAGAGATGAGGAGCAGAGGGGGTGGGGAGGGGAATTGATTGGGGGAGGGGCAGAATTGCTGGGCAGGGGGACCGATAGACATGGGGGTGAGGGTTCCTACAACAGAGGCCAAAATCACCTTAATAAACATGGAGACTTTGGCAACACTTATTGTCACACACACGTGGGGCAAGGCGAGAGTTCAAAAGTCAACAGATAGCCTGAAAACACAATATAATCGTGTAACAAACCCCATGGTTTTTGTGCCAATCTCACGATTTTTCGTGGGGGGTTCTGTCTCACCCACCCACCCTTCTGGGCACCTGATGCTTCTCCCCCCCCCACACACCACTTCCCCCTTCCCCTCTGGGTTGTTGTTACCACCATGGGTGGTGCATCGCATAGGCTGGGATGAGTCACTTACTCCAGGTCAATTGCACCTTAGATCTCATGCCAAAAAGACAACACTTGTAGCCAATCCTATAAACTATATAAAAATGTATTAATAGGAAAAGGAAACCAGAGAGTTCTTCACAAGGTTAAAGCAGGTAATGTTATGAGTTATAATCTTAAGTTTCAAAAGATAATAAACACCTCTATAATAAGCAATCTCTGTATGTCCTTTAGGGCTAACCTAGACTAAACAGCTGGGGATCTCTTGCTTATGCCTAACAAACCTTGCCCTCCAGAGTCCATTGAGCAGCATGGACTCAATGGTTTTTATCCCCCCTCCTGCCCTGTGCTCTGAGCTAAAAAACTCAGCTGATGGGAGGAATCAACTTACATGAGTCATCTTCACATGGGTGAAAGGGGGAGAGAGCAGAGCAATGAACTCTTTTGTCCTTTTTAAATACCANTGGATCCTTCTTGTAGTGTGGGGCCCAAAACTGGACAGAGTACTCCAGATGTGGCCTCACCAGTGCCGAAAAGAGGGGAATGATCACGTCCCTCAATCTGCTGGCATTGCTCCTACTTATACAGCCCAAAATGCCGTTAGCCTTCTTAGCAACAAGGGCACACTGTTGACTCATATCCAGCTTCTAATGTTATATACATTAGTATATAACCTAATGTAACTTATGCACCCATCTGTTCATGAGCTATTTCCCATTGTGTGTGTCTGCTTTGGTGCCAGCTGGTCTCCGTCATATTACAAGATTGCACTATTCAGGGTTGTCAACTCGCATGGGTTTTTTTAGTGAGTGACAGAATTTTGGTTGGGGCTGGAGATAGTCTCAGGATTGCCCTGCCTCCTGGGCAAAAGCAGCCAATCAAGGCTGCTGCAGGAGGCAGGCAGAGCTATCACCCTCCTCCCCTCTGGTGCTAGTACCATGCTCACATGAGGGAGGGAGCAGGAGGGACCAGAAAAAGCCAGCAGTTCAGGGCATCTCCACTCCTTCCTCCCCCATCTCCTGTGAGCAATGGGATGGCTCCTCTGCTCCCATCATTCCTAGGAATGGGGAGAGAGGACCCCACAGCAGCACCCCTTAGGGCCTGGAGGAGGGGACTCCAAGAGCTGCAGGAGTAGCAGAGATGAGGAGCAGAGGGGGTGGGGAGGGGAATTGATTGGGGGAGGGGCAGAATTGCTGGGCAGGGGGACCGATAGACATGGGGGTGAGGGTTCCTACAACAGAGGCCAAAATCACCTTAATAAACATGGAGACTTTGGCAACACTTATTGTCACACACACGTGGGGCAAGGCGAGAGTTCAAAAGTCAACAGATAGCCTGAAAACACAATATAATCGTGTAACAAACCCCATGGTTTTTGTGCCAATCTCACGATTTTTCGTGGGGGGTTCTGTCTCACCCACCCACCCTTCTGGGCACCTGATGCTTCTCCCCCCCCCACACACCACTTCCCCCTTCCCCTCTGGGTTGTTGTTACCACCATGGGTGGTGCATCGCATAGGCTGGGATGAGTCACTTACTCCAGGTCAATTGCACCTTAGATCTCATGCCAAAAAGACAACACTTGTAGCCAATCCTATAAACTATATAAAAATGTATTAATAGGAAAAGGAAACCAGAGAGTTCTTCACAAGGTTAAAGCAGGTAATGTTATGAGTTATAATCTTAAGTTTCAAAAGATAATAAACACCTCTATAATAAGCAATCTCTGTATGTCCTTTAGGGCTAACCTAGACTAAACAGCTGGGGATCTCTTGCTTATGCCTAACAAACCTTGCCCTCCAGAGTCCATTGAGCAGCATGGACTCAATGGTTTTTATCCCCCCTCCTGCCCTGTGCTCTGAGCTAAAAAACTCAGCTGATGGGAGGAATCAACTTACATGAGTCATCTTCACATGGGTGAAAGGGGGAGAGAGCAGAGCAATGAACTCTTTTGTCCTTTTTAAATACCATAATAGTCTGGTGTCAATGGGCCTTTTCTGTTGGGCAGGACATTACACCTTCTTTTGCAGATCGGCACTTCACACTAGTTTAATGTCTCTTTCCTGCCTGGTCATAGTCACAGAGGTTTACAATACCAATGCCCAGATATTACCTTATAATATGGGATATGGAGGTTAGAAATGAAATGAATACATGCAGCAACTCACAAGCATTCAATAAAATCTAAACACGCAACACATTCTTGTCATCCTAATACCTATTTTAACAATCCTAACACCCAGGTGAGCCAGACGGATCCCAGTTATGTATTTGTCAGTGTTCCACTGAAGTGTGGGGACCTCGGCATGAGCTGACACCTGGTTTGCCAGTGTCACAAAGAGCTCTTCAATCTAGCGGACAAAGGTATAACAAGAACCAGTGACTGGAAGTTGAAGCTAGACGAATTCAGAATGGAAGTAAGGAGCGCATTTTGAATACTGAGGGTAATTAACCAGTGGAACAATTTACTAATGGCTGTGGATTCTCCATCACTGGCAGGGCTGGCGCAACCCATTAGGCGACCTAGGCGGTCGCCTAGGGCGCGAACATTTGAGGGGCGCCGGTGCCCCAGCCGGCCGTGGAAATTTGGGGGCAGGACCTTCCGCCGCCGCTGTTGGCGGCGGCATTTCGGGGGCGGGACCTTCTGCCGCCTAGGGCGCCGGAAATGCTGGCGCCGCTACTGATCACTGGAAATCTTTAAACCAAGATTGAATGTTTTTTTTCTGAAAGATGCACTCTAGTTCAAACAGGAATTATTTCAGGCAAGCCCTCTGGCCTGTGTCATGCAGGAGGTCAGACTAGATGATCACAGTGGGCCCTTCTGTCCTTGGAAACTATGCATTTAGATCACTGACGCTGGTGGACAAAACAGACCTTGGGGATCATCTAGTCTGATCTCCCATATCACACAGACAAGAGCATTTCACCCAGTGATTCCTGCATCTAGGGTGACCAGAGGTCCCGACTTTATAGGGACAGTCCCGATTTTGGGGGGTTTGTCTTACATAGGCACCTATTACCCCCTGCCCCCATCCCGATATTTTACACTTGCTTATCTGGTCACCCTACCTGCATCAAGCCTAGTAACTGGCCGTTCAACTAGAGTATATAGAACTAACGCATCTTGCACATATTAAGAATCACAGATGGGAGCTGATGCCATGAACGGAAGTTTCGGTCACTCTCCAGCCTGCACCTCAGTAGGGATCCCAACTGGGAGAAGTCACCACGTTGTGGTTTGTATTTATTTTACGTACAGGCTCTTCTATCTTGTTCATCACCATAATGTCTGAGCAGCTAATTCAGCATCTAGCTACACTCACTGTCTCCTTGACACAGCTTGGGAGTCTTATTACTATTAATTAATTAATTATTCCTAGCTTAACACCTAGGGCCCCAGTCACAGACCATTGTGGGAGGTGCTGTACAAACAGAACCAAAAGACCGTCCCTGCCCTAAGGGGCTTGCGATCTAAGTATCTGACAAGAGACAACAGATAGTCTGATGGGGGGGGTACAAGGAAACAGTAATGGTCAGCATGACAGGCAGCGGCCTATTCACACCAGCAGCCTGACCATTGTAGGCGTCACGGCAAAGGAGAGTGTTTGAGGAGGGATTGGAAGGTAGATATTGAGATGGCTTTGCAGATGTTTACAGGGAGCTCCTCCCAAGTGTGAGGGGCAGCGTGGGAAAAAGCACGGAAGTTGAACAAGTGGATGATGGAGGCTGGCATCCTGGCTGGATCGGAGGCAAAAGTTGATTATCTTGATAGTGAATGAGAGATGGTAGGTAGGGCTGGGGATTGACTATGAAGGGCCTTGAAAGTGAATACGAGCAGCGTATGTTTGATGGGCTAAAGAAGGAGGAGCCAGTGGAGGGATGCCAAGAGAGTGCGTGATCAAAGTGACGAGCTAGGAACATGCTCTTTGCAGCAGCATTGCAAATGGAGATGATCAGGGCAAGATTGCTTTTATTGAGGCCAGAGAGAAGGACGTTGCAGTGATTGAGGTGTGAGATGCGGACAGTTTTAGTGGTGTAGCTGGATAGGAAAGGCAGTATCGTAGAGATGTTATGCACAAAGAATTGTCAGGATTTAGATAGAACCCAGATGGGAGGATCTAGAGCAGTGGTTCCCAAACTGGGGTTTGTGAACCCTTGGGGGTTTGTGACATTTATCAGGGGGTTCTCAGAAAAAAATTCTGTAATGGCGGACAGACCCGTCCCTAGGGACCCCGGGCACGGGGGGCCGGCAGCCGAGGCCCATGGGGACTTCCTGGCAGAATGAGTTTAAGCTTTGTTGCAGTCGTGCGTTGTTTGCCTGGACTGCTCAAGACCCGAATGTTTGTGGGAGGAACTCTTTAATTGAGTTGGCTTCTTAAATACTTTCATGCTGTTTCACGTCTGGTACTCCTTGATGAAACATGTAGGAGGCTTAATCGAAGTGATATGAGCTACAAAAGTGAAATCTTGGAAGAGTGTTGCCGTTTTCATAATGTAATAAAATGTATAATGTAATGAGAAATAATAATGTAATAATAAATAGTGTGTAATAAGCGTGTAATAAAAAAAACAAATTATTTCCAAGATCACTGCTTCTATCATTTATACTCAGGTAAGGGAGACAATCCCTGGAAATATTCATTTTTAGGAGGGGGTTCGCGAGATTTGATATTTTCGTGAAAGAGGTTCACGGGTTGTTAAAGTTTGGGAACCACTGATCTAGAGAGAGGCTGGAGTCAAAAATGACTCCCAGATTCAGGGCGTGGCTGCCAATCATGATGGTGAGGCTGGGAAAAAGATAGGAAGCTCTGATTTAGTCACATTTAGCCTGAGCTGACAGACATCCCCGAGGAAATGTCGAAGAGGCAGGCCAAGATCTGCCTTTGGACAGCAGGTCTGGAGCAGAGAGGTAGATCTGCGAGTCATGAGCCTACAATTGGTACATGAATTTGTGTTCATGGAGGACATTACCCAGTGACAAGGTGCAGAGGGAGATGTGAAAAGGACCAGGACAGCGCCCCATAGAACCCCCATGGAAAGTCTCTCCACCATTAACAACGGTGAACGCAGCCAACACAGGCCTGTAACACACGGACTGGTCAAGTTGCTCTTACGGCGGTGAAGGAGGAGAAAGGCCCCTGAACTGGTGATGCTGATTCCTTCCCCATCACAGTCATACTTACAAATCTCCATCAGGTCCTTCTGACCCAGCAGTCTGCTCCAGGCAGCTCCCTATTGTCCACCCCCCCTCCACCTCCTGCCTCCACCAATTCGGTAGAGCTACAGTTGGTGGCGTTCTGTTCATTTGGGAAGTAACGTGAAATTTGTCAAATTCCCTCTAACCCCTGGGAGCCGGATGTGAAGGAGGGAGAATTCCCCCCGCACGTCCGGGTGCTGTGCGTGTGTGGGAGGGAACCGTGCACGTTCCTTGTGATGGGCAGTGAACAATGAGTCCTGAGTACGTGGCAGGTTGGCATCATTGTGAGTGGGCCCGCTGGGCCGGAGCGACATTACAGCGTGTCAAGCAGTGCACAACACGTACTTGGAGATCAGTGAGTTCATGCTCCTCCCCCAGCACCCTGCTCTCTGTCAGCAAACTCTCTATAAATACCCGGATTCCCAGCCTCACCACTTCACCGCTCCTAGATCCAGCCTCTCTCTACTTCTCTTCTCTCCACACTTGCTGAGATCCCAGCCGACCTCCAGCCATGAGGATCCTCTACCTTGTGTTTGCTGTTCTCCTGCTGGTCTCCTTGGCCACTCCAGGTGAGATGTCAACCTGTGTAGGGTGGAAATAGGGATAATGGAGGGGGATCTGAGGGTAACATTACCAACTCTGGCTCTCAGGCAGTATTCAGGGGTGTTTTGTGGACGATCTGTACCAGGACGACTGTGAGCACAAATTAGGTGTCCAATTGTCTGCATTTTTAGATGAGCGGCTGCTGATAGATAGTCCTGAGCATCTGACTCTCTGGTTTCCTTTCTAGCGAGTCACTATGGGATTCTGTGTATGGAGGTTTCCCATAAGGACAAAAAGAGAATTCCACCCTCCCTCCAACCATCAGAACTCAGACACCCGGAGTCAGCACTCGCACCCGTGGCTGCGATCCTAACGTTAAACACCTGAATCCACATTAGGCACAAAGATCAAACAGACCTGATTTCCAGAGGTCCTGAGTGCCCCCATCTCCTTTGGGTTCCTTCTGAAAATCAGGCCATTTTTATGTAGGTTCTGTGATATGGATTTAGGAGCCTGACAGTGAGCATTCGAGTGTGAGAACGCTGGCCCCAAATTCTAAAGAGAAGGACTGAACAGTGGGTGTCCTGTGGGCTCTGGTTTTAGGGAGGTCTCTGCTTCAGAGAAAAGAATCCGTGCTGCCCTTCCCGCCTCCCACTCCCAAAAATTCAGCCTGAATTAGGGTATAAGCCAAAAATGTCCCAGCAGCCCCCTTGGATAGTGCAGTTCAGAGTGTGCTCACGGATCAGATCTGTCTGCCATAGAGTCACTGGGGGAGCACAAGAGAAGCAATTTTACCCCTTACGATTTTAAGGGTCACATCTCAAACTCAAACCAGGTGTAACAATGCTGCCTCGCTGTGTCTTCAGAGCCTGAAACAGCTGTAAGACCAATGGGGATCCCCCTCCCCCAATTCCTCTGGGTGGAGCTTTAACTTTACGCCTCAATGAATATGATTAACCTGCCCACGTGATTCCCAGAACTGTTTGTGCAAATGGGCAGGAGCTGGGTTCTGCCACCATCGCTGTGCTGGTAGTGCCAAGATCTGCCAGAGGTTCCACAGAAGTAAATCTCCGCTCCCCACATCGCTCCGCCTTGCCCCAAACCCTGCCCATCCTCTCCTCTCTCCCACAACCACTGTCCTTCCCCCGCTTCCATCTCCCTGTTTTCCATTCTGTCCACCCTGGCCCAGAGCCCCCTCCTGCACTCCAAATCCCTCATCCCTGGTCCCACCCCAGAGCCCGCACCCCCAGCTGGAGCCCTCACCCCCCCCCGCACCCCAGCCCCCTGCCCCAGCCCGAAGCCCCCTCCCACACTCCAAACCCATTAGCCCCACCCTCCAGCCTGGAGCCCCCTCCTGTACCCCACACCCCTCATCCCCAGCCCCACCCCAGAGCCCACATCCCCAGCTGGAGCCCTCACCCCCTCCCGCATCCCAAACCCTTGCCCCAGCCAGGTGAAAATGAGCGAGGGTGGGGGAGAGTGAGCAAAGGAGGGAGTAGGGTGGAGTGAGTGGGGGTGGAGCCTTAGAGAAGAGGCGGGGTGGGGTGGGGCCTTAGGGAAGGGTGGGGCAAGGGTGTTCGGTTTTCTGCAATCAGAAAGTTGGCAACCCTGTGAGCACAGTTCCTTTCTCTTACCTAACCCTGGACTCTCTCTCTCTCTCTCTCTCTGCTGCAGGCCACGGGCAGAAGGGCTGTCCTGGTCACTGCCTCCCAAAATGTGGCAAATATGAGTACCCGTCAAAAGTCACCTATCCGAACTGCAAAGTGCTCTGCTGTATCGCCCACAAAAAGGGGAAATGAGCACGGAGGGCTCCACCCGCCCTGGAAGCGGAGCAGCAGCGGCAGCGGGTTCCCGACTGTTTAGCAGAAATGTTGTTCACTCCTCTCATTAAATAAGAGCAGATCTGGCCTTGGCGTGTGCGGTGTGGCTCACTCGTCTCTCAGGGGTCTCGTGCAGAGTGGGCCCAATGGCCCGGTAACAGGCCTGTTACCGATGGCCCAGGGAAGGGCCAGTTATCCCAGATCCGTGGCTGCAAAACGGCTCATGAGAAAGAAAAACAACTGGTGGGATTCGTCCCCTCACTTTCTCTCAGTGAATGTGGTGCTGGTGGAAGGTGCTGGATGGACAGAGGCTGTGTGAGGAAAAGCTCCCTTACACTGCCTGCCCCTGCCCAGCGTGCCTGGGGTCTAACCTGGCGGGATCACCTCTAGGGCACAGGGCAGAGTTCAGTCTCCAAAGCCCACTCAGGCCTTCACTGCCCTGCTGGGGCCCCCAACAAGGTTCCCAGCTGCATTGTGGGGATAGAGGCCAGGATAGTTCAGGTACATGCTTCCCCACCTGCCCCCCAAAGTGCCCCAGTTCTCCCCCAGAGGGCCCCTCTCCAGTGGGGAGAGGCTAGTTCAGTGTTTGGCCTCTCTGCTGAGACCACCGAATCTCTCTTCACTGTGTCAGCTCAGTGATTTTTGCTATAAACTCAGACCAGGACCTCACTGTTAATGTAATGGCCACCAAACTCCCATCAGATGCTAGCTTTTATTAGCCACTGTCATCTAGGCCAGAGTCAACCTGTCAACAGAGAGGGGAGAGACTCTTTCTCAGTCCAGTGCAATGAGACAGGCCTCAATGTCCCCATTGTTCCCCCATGCACCTTAACAGGAAGCCAACAATGTGTCAGATTCGGCCATGTTACTAGACTCTTTCCCAGAACCGTTGTTTCAGGCAGGGATTGTCATTAGATGCCACCCTACTCTTTGCCACTCCCACCCTCTGTCCATGTCAGAGTGGGATCTTCTCACCCTTTGTGCAAACGACTCTTGTCAAGAGGTTCCCTTTCTGCGGGCTGCCCAGCACACACACTGGTGGTCAGCAGAGCGCTGGCTTGGGGCATGGTGGCTGTTTCTCTTTGTCCACAGCTGAGAGCATCAGAGCAGATGGGAGAGAGAGATGAAACAAAGGGCAAAAGTCGGGGATGTAATCGATCATTCTGACAGATAAAAGCCCTGGCTCATGAAAAGTGGCTGAAAAGTTTTCATCGGTTCCAAAACCTACAAGAAATCACTATTTAGAGTGGAGCACTCCGAAGGCAGCAACTGGCAGTGTTAAATCTGTCTGGGCAACCTTAACGCCTCTCCCTCTTGCATATGCATATGAAGATAGTGTTCTCAGTGGAAGAGGTGTAGAACCCCTGGGGACCCTGGTCCTACTGAAATCAGTGGGAGTTTTGTCATTGACTTTGGCAGGGCCAGGATCGCACCCTAGTTCTCCTTTCCTTTGGCCAGGAGGCATTTTGGTGAGGGGGGTGTCTGACAAAGACCATCCCCCCTTTTCCCAGACCCCGTGTCTCTTTGCTCTTTCAACTTCCCTCACAGGAGAAGAGTCATTTTTGCTTCCTATAGGTAGCTGTCCTCCTAGGGCGTGGCCTGAGTTGGCCCGTCATGTACCCTACCTCAGTTTCCCTTGGAGTCCCAAAATAATTCACATAGAGTCTTCAAAACAACATTCCCCCTCCCTTGGGAGTCCTTTTCAGATTACCCAGCTCCCCTTTTAGTTTCAGGGTTTCACAGCCCTCTCTCTTGGAGCCTACATGTTCTTGGCGTCGGCCTCCCTGGCCTGTAGACTCTCCTCTCAGACTGAAGGATTTTCCACAGCTCTCCTTCCTAGCGCTGTGTGTTCTGCTTCCAGTCCTGGCCTCCCTGGCCTGCAGCTTGCCTCTCAAGCCTGCAGTCTCACAGCCCTCTTCCTGGGACTGTCTCTTTAAGTTCCAGCCTCCCTGGAGCGTAACTCACTTCTCAACTTTGGGGCTGCACAGCCCTCTGCGAAGCTGATGCACAGTGAATAAATAATGAAAGAATAATTATTTCTCCACAGTGGAACAGCTTCAGGAGGGGAGGCTAAGAGAGCCCTATATCAGACTATCCTATAGCCCAGTGGTTAGTACACGCAACTAAAATGTAGCAGATTCCCTGTTCAAATCCCTTCTTTCCCTTCAGGTAGAAAGGGGACTTGAACCCAGGGGCCTCATGTGTCCTAGGTGAGTACCACACCCTATCCCCTGGCCTACCAGTTACAAGGGAGTTGCAGATTCTTGCAAAATTGGCATAGGCACCTAATGCCAAGAGAGGGCTGGCTTAGCCCAGAGGGGAGCCGCTTAGCATGCTGGCTTTTGTGAATCCCCTTCTGAGGCACCTACATTTCTTTGTGAATTTAGCCCTAAGTCACCTTTGGAAATTTTACCGCAGACCTATAGTATGTGGAATGGTCAAGTCTCTCTTCAGTAGGGGAAGTGGCCCCTGCATTTGTGGCTAATTCCTTCCCTCTCACAGTCATACCTACAAATCCCCATCAGGTCTTCATGACCCAGCAGCCCAGCCTCGCGTAGCTTCTTCTCCACACTCTCCCTGTTCATTAGTTACAGCTGGGGCGTTTTCATGTACTGAATTCTTTTCTTAACTTTCCATTTGACAAATTCCCTCTGACCCGGCTTCCTGGATCTGAAGCAGGGAGAATTGTTCCTGCATGGTGCTGGAACTATGAAAATTTCAAGGGACTATCCAGCCATTGGATCTTGTTACACCTTGTCTGCTAGACTGAAGAGCCCCTCGTCAAAGTTTTCTTCCTCATGTAGGTATTTATGGATTGTGATGAAGTCACCCCTG
Source organism: Platysternon megacephalum (assembly GCA_003942145.1). NCBI lineage: Eukaryota > Metazoa > Chordata > Testudines > Platysternidae > Platysternon > Platysternon megacephalum. Next base: position 374,499 of record QXTE01000305.1, read on the forward strand.
AACCTTCTCTTTTTTTTAGCTAAACAGATTGAGCTCCTAGGGTCTGTCAAACTTGTTTTCCAATCCCTTAATAATTTTCAAAGCATTTCTCTAAAATCTCTCCAATTTATCAACATTTCCTTAGGAACAAAGGGCCCAGCTCCTCAAAGGTATTAAGACACCCAACTCTCATTGATTTATAGTGGGGAGGGATAGCTCAGTGGTTTGAGCATTGGCCTACTAAGCCCAGGGTTGTGAGTTCAATCCTTGAGGGGGCCACTTAGGGATCTGGGGCAAAAATTGGTCCTGCTAGTGAAGGTAGGGGGCTGGACTCGATGTCCCTTTGGGGTCCCTTCCAGCTCTATGAGATAGGTATATCTCCATATATTTATATGGAAGTTGGGTGCCTAAATTCCTTTGAATTCAAGCTGCCTTTCTATTCCCAGAATCCGTGGTGTCTAGTCACATGCTCCTAGCACACAATCCTTGTACTCCTAGATTTTTAAAGTCAGAAAACATTAGATCTTTTGCAAATCGTCTGGACACCTAGCATATCCCCATAGACTTGCCAGGGAGGTTTACACATCTAGCTGTCATTTGTGCATCTTGAAAATCTTCCCCCAACACATTTTCCCATAGACAGATAAAAACTCCCTTCTAGTTCTCCCCAGAACCTGTTTCATGTGTCAGTGGCACTGAGCAATGCCTATGAGAACCCAAATGGGCCCTTGACCGGACCACTGAGCCTGCCTGGTTTAACCTAGGACAGGAAGTGTAATGAGGCTGGATGGCTCAGAAACATGAGATTGATTCAGCAGTTCCCTTCTACTCCAGGGGGAGCTTGGGTCCATGGAGTCTCTTTCCTTGGTTCAGTGGAGCTGAAAGAATACAGCTGAGTTCCAAGCGTGTCATGGTCAGAGCTGGCAGCTGAGCCCCAGGTTGTAAGCAGTGGTTTACAAGAAGGCAGGTTACCTCGGGGATACAGAGACAGGGGCATCTCTGCAGAGAACAGGTGGAGGAGGGTGAATCGCTCCAGAGTCGAACTGGAGCTCAGCACGTACCAAAGGTGTGTATCCTGGACAGCCAGCCCTTGTATCCTTTGTTTGTGTGACGTCCCCAAAGGCTGAGGAATGCAGGACTCAGAGATTCATAACAGACAAGCCCACTAGCAAAAGCCTGAGGAAGGACAGGACTAGAGCCCTGCACCAAGAGCTGGGAGCCCAACTAGGAAGAGAGAGAGAGAGTGTGTGTGTGTGTGTGTGTGTGTGTGCAGGGGGGGCTTCCCTTCTGAACTTTCTATTAACCAACCAGACCCCAAGGAGGGGTGATATTTGACACATAAAGGCCTATGGGAAGTTGTGGGTGAGACCAAGAGGGTGAAAGCAGCAAACAGACCCCAAGCCAGGCTGGATAAGTCCCTGCTACACTGCCCCTCCCCAACTCCACAGAATCCTATTGGAGGCAGGTATAATTAGGCTGCAGGGACCTAGAGGCACAGATATCCTAATGAGGGTGGCCTCCTGTACGTGTGTCCTGCGGGGTAGGGAAAGGACAGCCCACCCACCTCCGTGCACCTACACTGTCCTACCTGGAGGCTGATAGTCATTCATAAAGATGTAAAGCTCTTGTGGTCTCTTCCCCATACAGCAATCTGCATGGGGATTTGAACAGACTAAATATCACAGGTGATCCTCCCCCCAGGGGAGATTTTCCTGCCCCTGAGTGGATGATTAAAGGTACGTTCTTTAATCACGCTTTAGAATAACTGCAGGACAAGCCAGGGAAGCTTCTCAGTTTAGATTTAAAAATGGTGTTATCTTAATGTCAATAGAATCAGAGTGTGTCAAAACATCAGGCAAATTCTCATCTCCAAGACGTCCCTGGCAAGTCGTTAAATAAATCAGTTGTGGGATAATCACGTCTTAATGCATCCCAGGGCTCCTAATAGTTGTATGGACAGTTGTGGGGGAAATGGGACTATGAACAAAACTATTCTGATGTTCTGAACTTTGCAGCCTGATCTAACACCCACTGAGTTAAAGGAGAGACTCCCATTCACTGCAATGGGCTTTGGATGCAGCCCGTCTGTCTGTAATTGTAATAAACCTCACAGGGCTGATGTTCAAAGGCAGGTAGGCCCCTGCCATATGGCCACTACTTTTCAATGGGGGTAGACACCCAGAGCTCGATCCACAAAGGGGACTTGGGCTCAGCATTGCAATGCCTCACTTCCAGCGTCCTGCCACCTAATGCAGTCCGCAGCCCAGCCACAGGTGCTCAGGCTCCCTAGATAATCCAGGGGGAGAGGTAAAGCCACAAAAGCCAGCAAGCTGAACAGAGAGCTGCCTGAGCTAGCCAATAGGAAATGCAGAGAAGAGGGGTGTGGCCTAAGCTCCACCCCTCAAAGAGTTTTAGGGGTCCAAATCCAGGCTGGAGAGTCACACCCAGCTCTGCTCAGGGTTCACAGCCATGCCACCTCCCCTGGAATTAGGCACTGAAACCCTGCAAAAAAAAAAAAAAAAGGTCCACATAGTGCCCCCTTTAACTCAGAGGCTAGTGCACTCACCTAGAGTGCAGCAGGTTCAAACCCCACCTCGGCCTGACTCGGAGCTGCGATCTCCTGCATCTTGGGAGCATGCCCTAGCCACGGGACTATGAGCTATTGCAGAACTGGGCTCTCTCCGGCGCTCCTGTTGAAGCTGTTCCTCTTTGTATGAATAATTAAATCGTCATTGGGCCAGGAGGAGAGTGAGAATGTCTCCATAGCCCGGTGGCTACCACACTCCCTGGCAAAGTGGCAGGTGCGGATTCAAATCTCTGCTCAAAATCAGGCCGGGGAGGGTGAGGATTTGAAGGTTGGTCTCCCACATATTGGCTGCGTGCTCTGAGCAGTGGGCTAAAGGTCAAAGAGCAGACGCCTCCTCTGCTTTATGCAGGGTGGATCTGTTAGGTGGTCTCTTAGAAATCCTACTGGATCAGGCCCCACAGGTGAGAGAGGCGGGGGAATATATAGTGTGACAATCCCACTAGGAGTTAGGCAGGATACAGGTGGTGGGCATCAAGACAGAGGCAGATATACGTGCGCTCATGGAAAGATTTTTTTGGGACTTCATTGGTGGAAACATAGATGCCTAGAGAATCTAGGTATCTACAATATTAGGGGGTAGCTGAGCAGGGGTTTTGGGGAACTAAATTTTGGATTTAGGTGCCTAGAGTGGTAGTGAGCTGCCTAAATGTCTCTATGGGCCTAGCCCCTGACTGCCAATGGTGCCTTTGAAAATCTCCCCTGAGTCATCTTCCCATAGAACATTCCCTTGGAGTTCTGCCCACGAGCTGTTTCTTGAGTGTGTAGCCCTGGGAAAGGACGTAAAATTCAGTGGGGCTGAAAGAATGCGGCTGAGCTCCCCGTGTATCAGAGCCAGTCAGGCAGCTGGGCCTCCTGCTACGAGCAGTGGTGTACAAGCGGGCAGGTTACCTCGGGGATACAGACACAGGAAAGTCTCTGCAGAGCACAAATGGCTCCAGAGTCCATAGAATCATAGAATATCAGGGTTGGAAGGGACCTCAGGAGGTCATCTAGTCCAGCCCCCTGCTCAAAGCAGGACCAATTCCCAACTAAATCATCCCAACCAGGGCTTTGTCAAGCCTGACCCTAAAAAACTTCTAAGGAAGGAGATTCCACCACCTCCCTAGGTAACCCATTCCAGCGCTCCACCACCCTCCTAGTGAAAAAGTTTTTCCTAATATCCAACCTAGACCTCCCGCCCACTGCAACTTGAGACCATTACTCCTTGTTCTGTCATCTGCTACCACTGAGAACAGTCTAGATCCATCCTCTTTGGGACCCCCTTTCAGGTAGTTGAAAGCAGCTCTCAAATCCCTGGAGTTTAAGATGAATCAAAGCAATCCTGGATAATCAAACTTTGTTCACTTGTTTGTTCATTTGGCCACCCCAACGGCTGAAGGAGGCTGAGTGGTTCAGGACTCATAAATTTCAGACCTTTGTAGATACAGTAAAAGCTGTGTTATCCAGCACTTTAACAACCAGAAAGCTCTAGAAACCGGCATTTCGGGGTGCCGGCCCAGGCGGAGCTCACCTCGGGCGGCTCCCTGCAAGCAGCAACATGTCCCTGCTGCTCCTAGGCAGAGGAAGAGCCATGGGAGCTCCAGGCGCTACCCCCACCCTGCCCAGAGCGCTGGCTCCACAGCTCCATTGGCCGGGGACCGCGGCCAATGGGAGCTGCGGGGGCGGCACCTGTGGGTGGAAGCAGCGTGAAGAGCTGCCTGGCCGCGACTCCACCTAGGAGCAGCAGGGACAGGGATCCAGCACCCTGAAACCCCTCCTTTGCCCCAACCTCCTGCCCCAAGTCCTCTCCCACACCCAAACTCCCTTCCAGAGCCCACACCCCTTCCCACACCCCAACTCCCAGCCCTGAGCCCCCTCCTGCACCCAAACTTCCTCCCTCTATTGGTAAGTATAACTCTTAGTTAGTCAGAATTTTTGACTAACCAGCACCCCCCATTCTCCCACCATGCTGGATAACAAAGCCAGAAGGCATAATCAGATCGTGTAGTGTGAACTCCTGTATATCACAGGACGTATTTTAACCTATTTACCTCGGCATTCTATCCAACACCTTGTGTTTGGCTCAAGCATCTCTTCCAGCAAGGAATCTAGTCTTGATCTGAAGACATCAAGAAAGAATGAATCCACCACTTCCTGTGGCAGCTTGTTCCAATGCTTAATAACCCAGACTGTTAAACAGGTGTGTCTTATTGCCAGCTTGACTTTGTCTTCCACTTTCAGCCACTGGTTCTTGTGCTGCCTTTCTCCGCTCGATTGACAAGCCCTTTTGCACCAGGTATTTTCTCCTGAAAAGGGTATTTATAGACTGCAATCGAATCACCTCTCAATCTTCTTTTTTACTATAGTAAACAGTAAGTCACTTTCTCCTGCCCTCACTAACGTTCATCTCGCTGTTACTGAGTGAATGCACCCCAGGCCGTAGGCTAAAAAACTAACCTGTTCTATTGGGCAACCATCACGCCCTCCCCAAATGTTCAAAAATCATGAGTCAAGCCCTTAAAAACAACAACATTGGCTAAAAACTCATGAGAAATGAAAAATCATCATTTTGGGGTCTCTTTTTTTACCCTTCAGTTTGAGCTTTGGGGATCATGTTTTCTAGCTTCTCAACACAGCCAGGATGGCAAAAAAAATTGACCTTTCTTCTTCAAATAAAAGCTGGTCTTCTCATGTGCACCCATGAACCCAGAAGCTTTAGGAAGAACGCCAAATATCACTGGCCTTGCCATAAAACAGCAAGAATGGCAGCAAAGAAACAACTAAATCGGAGAAGTGATGGTCTTTAATACAACACCAGTCGCACTAGAGCCTGGAGGTCTCAGCTTGAAGAATTATTATTATTAATTATATTATGGAACTTCAATTAGGGATCAGGACTTAGGGAGCTAAGATATATAAATAGAGCAGAAATGGGTAAAGGAAATACAGTCCCTGAACAAGAGGGTCTGTGATTCTGACAAGATGCAAGAGGTGGATAAACAGACACGTATGCTTATATACATTAATAGACCCAGAGGATCCAGGGACTGTATCATGATGTCTGGGATTCTTCTTCTGTCATACACACATTGTTGGGAGTCTCATACACTGATAATGGCCACTGCACCAAAAGCAGTGGCCTAGCTTTAGAGACTAGGCAAGGATGGTATTGTGACGTAGGATTTAAGTGGTTCCAAGTAATAACAGACAGAACAAAGTAAGTTTCCAAGTAAAATAAAATAAAACACGCAAGTGTAAGCCTAATATGGTAGGGAACTAAATGCAGGTAAATCTCACCCTCAGAGATGTTCCAATAAGCTTCTTTGACAGACTAGACTCCTTCCTAGTCTGGGTCCAGCAATCACTCACACCCCCATAGTTACTGTCCTTTGTTCCAGATTCTTTCAGGCATCTCTTTGGGGTGGAGAGGCTCTCTTTTGAGCCAGCTGAAGACAAAATGGAGGGGTTTCCAGGACCTTTTATATTCTCTCTCTTGTGCAACATCACAGCCACAAGATGGGGTCTCTAGCCACCTGGGCAAGTCAGATGTCTAAGAATGATTCAGCTTTTTGCAGGCCGATGCCATTGTTAGTTTGAACGTTCCCAGGAAAGCTCAGATGTGGATTGGTGTCTCCCATTGTTAGTTAAGTACTCCCAATTATTTGAACAACCCCTTCACACTATGTTGACCAAATCTGCCTTATGTGCTTCCTACAGCTTTAAATACATGCATAGAGCCAACACTCATAACTTCAGATATAAAAATGATACTTGCATACAAACAGGATGAATATATTCAGTAGATCATAACCTTTGCAAAGATATGTTACATGGCATATCTAGCATAAAACATATTCCAGTTATGTCATATTTACACTCATAGGAATATTTCTATAAAGCATTATGGAGTGCAATGTCACAGGTATCTCCAGAGCTGGTCAGGGAAGGTTTTCTGTGGTTGTGAAAAAAAATATGTTTTCATCAAAAAGTTCTCAAGTGTGCCAGGGTGGCTGGCCTGGGGGCTGGAAAGACTGGGGCTAAGCTAACTCGGATTACAAGAGGAGGCTCACGCTGAGGGGAATCGGGTGATTTAATACAGAAAGTAGCAGGAAGCTGCAGGGGTGTGGCTTGTTGAGAGAGAAAATGGAAGGAGGGGTGGAGGGCTGTGTTCCAGCCATAGAAGACTGGGACCTGGTAGCTTCAGGTACCTGTCGTGGTTACTGGGAGACAGTGAGCCAAGGCCCACCCAAAGCTAAACACCGCCCCCTCAACCAAGGGGGAGGAGCCATTGAACTCAGGCCACAAGTGAATACCGGGGACACAAAATGGAAAAACTTGGACAGGAGTGAAGGTTGAAAATCAGGGAACCAGAAGGGGACAATACACAGAGAACCCCCGGCAGCACCCACTGCTCCTCAAAGACATCTCAGGAGTCAGTAGGCACCGCCCAGAGGAACTCTCCTGGAGGCCTGATCGGATGAGCCCTACAGTCATAGAGCACCCCGGCAAGCTTCTTCCTCCTGGTGTGATGGATGGCCCATCTGGCCACCAAGAGCGGGAGTTTCTGGTGGCTTCAGGTAGAGCCCAAAAATCATAAGATCTATGTTGGATTATTTTGTAATTAAGGACTCTGCCTGTTTTTAGTATTAAACCCAGCCTAGAAAGGGGTGCTATAAGCCACAACAAAGACATTCTGGACTTCTTAAAGGACCCTGAAGATGGGGGGAAATAGAGGCAGGGTGCTGTAAAGGCAACACAGACCCCTCCCCCGCTCCGTAGCCTGAACATATTATTGTTCTCTGGCAGCTGAAAAATGTAAGTGGAAAATCACCCCAAAAATTTATTTTACCAAAAATTATTAGCTTTCAATTACTTAAAACTGCCTATTTTTCAGTTTTTGTGTTTCATTATTTTACAACAAACACTTGAAAAAATCTCTTTGACAATGGACTTTTGCCAGGCATATATCTATTTCAACAAGCCAGCCATTTTCTATTGACAAATGTTCTACCTGCCTTAGCTGTTGTCACGAACCAGGACGTGGGCTGGTGGTTAGAGCAGGAGTCGGAGCCAGGGCTCAGAATGGAGTTGAGGAGCCAGTAAGCAAAGCCTAGGGGTCAGAGCCAGAGTGGGGAACTCAGCACTGAAGCAGGGCTGGAGCAGACTGGGCAGGACAGGAGCAAGGCTGGTGTCATAAACATACAGCTAAGGGTAGCATAAAATCCCTCCGTTACCTGTAAAGAGTTAATCCCTCCTTTACCTGTAAAGGGTTAAGTATGGCATGCACCAGATAACCTGGTTGGCACCTGACCAAAAGGACCAATAAGGGGAGAAGATACTTTCAAATCTGTGGGGGAAGGTTTTTGTTTTGTCTCTTTGTATGTTCTCTCCGGGTCAGCGAGGAATCAGGGCAAGGAAAATACATCTCCTAAAGCCATACCTCAACTAAGCATCTAAGATTACAAATTGTAAATAATAGGAAGAAAATGCATTAGATTGTCTTTTGTTTTAGCTTGTGAATTGTCCCTATGCTATGAAGGAGGTTTATTCCTGTTTTTTGTAACTTTAAAGTTTTGCCTAGAGGGGAATCCTCTGTGGTTTGAATCTGATTACCCTGTAGATTACCTTCCACCCTGATTTTACAGAGGTGCTTCTTTTACTTTTTCTTTATAATAAAGTTCTGTTTTTAAGAATCTGATTGGGTTTTTAGTGGCCTAAAAACCCAAGGGTCTGGTCTGTGCTCACCTTGGTTACTCTCAAGCCTCCCCAGGAAAGGGGTGAAGGGGCTTGGGGGGAATATTTGGGGGAAACAGGAACTCCAAGTGGTCCTTTCCCTTGAATCTTTGTCTAACTCACTTGGTGGTGGCAGCATACTGTTCAAGGGCAAGGAAGAATTTGTTCCTTGGGGAGTTTTTAACCTAAGCTGGTAGAAATAAGCTTAGGGGGTCTTTCATGTGGGTCCCCACATCTGTACCCCAGAGTTCAGAGTGGGGAGGGAACCCTGACAGCTGGGAACAAAGCAGGATCAGGTCTGGAGTAAGACTAGGAGCAGGGCAGGCATTTGTGTTGTTGAGCAGCCAGCGATCAGTTGCTGTTGGTCGGCTTAAGAGCAGACTTGCTGACTTCCTCAGTCAACCAGCTGTGGCTCTGCTGTGCTCCGAGGCTGCCTGGGCAGATGCCACTGCCAGTCCTCATCCCTGACAGATGTCTCCTGTGTGGAGGGCAGAGGAGGAGGAAGGGGCTTGGACATTAATCCCTTCTCCCACATGATTGTACTCTGCAAGTCTCCTGCATTGCCCAGTAGCACCATGGCAAAGTGTGACCTATTTACACCCTTCATGTTACAGCCACAATTTATGTTGCTGTTGTTTTAATACAGAGGTCCCCAAACTGTGGGGCACGCCCCCCTGGGGGTGTGTGGAGGACCATTTGGGGGGCATGGCTGGGGCCCGGGCCAGCCCCCAGGGGGGGCAGGGAGGGAGCACCACCCAGCTCCGCTACTGGCCCTGTGCCCGGGGTCCCAGCTGTCGACCCCATGCGCCACTGCCAGCCCTGCGCCTGGGGCACCGCTCCCAGCCCCACCCCCAGATATGGCCCCAGCTTCAGCCCCCTTGCCCCTGTCCACGTCCCCCCCGCCGAGCCGGGACCGGAAGCCGGGCTGTGCTCCCAGCCCCGGCTTGGGGGTGGGGGTGGGGAGCAGGGCGTGGACAGGGGTAAGGGAGAGGCACGAGGTAAAACGTTTGGGGACCTCTGTTTTAATGGGAACCAAATTTGCAATTTCTCAAATTCCTCCAACTCCGGAGAGCCGGATGTTCAGGAAGAGCATTTCCCCTACATAGCTGGCTCCCAGGGGATGGGGAATTGTGTGAATGTCACTTGGGAAGGGCCCATGAACAATAGATACTGAATAAGTGGGACGTTTGGATTGAAAGCTGACTTGGATCACTGGGGCAGAGTGACATTAATGGGTAAGCAGCTGCTAACAATGTGTAATTCGAGATCAAGTCATTTATTCTCATCCCTGCACCCTGCTCTCTACTGGGAAACCTCCTATAAATACAAGGACGTCTCTGCTTCATCCCTTACAGACTCTCCTCTCCTGACTCACTGAGACTACTGCTGACCTCCAGCTATGCGGGTCCTATGCCTTGTGTTTGCTGTTCTCTTACTGGTCTCCATGGCCACCCCAGGTAAGATCAAAGTGTATCCAACGGTAAATGTGGAGGCTAGTGGGGGGTTAGGAGAATACATCATGATTTATTCCAGGAGTGAATGAGAGTCCCAAGAAGTATGTCAAGTGGTGCATATCCTGTGAACCATCTGTGCTCATCTAAGGTGAGTCACGTCATGGGATTGTCGTGAACGGAGGTTAGCTATATGGGCAGGTTAGGGCCAAATTCTCTTCTGGTTACACCAGCGCAACCCCCATTGACATGAGTCCATGTAACCGAGAAGAGGTTTGGGTCCATTGGTATTAAATACAACTATGCATTCCTGCATCTCGCTGTATACAGCAGTGTCAGTTGTCTCTGAGTTAGGAACTTAGGTTAGGACCCACAAAGGTACGTAGGTGTCTAAACCCCAGACTTAGGTGACTAAAACTCAGGTTTAGGCTACTGCAATCAACAAACTCCTGCCAAACCCCATAGGCATCTAAACTCACTCAGCGTGTAAGTTTTTAGGGTAAAAATTCCCTCAGAGCCTAAGTTTGTGCCTCTGGGCATGTGTCCTGCTGCCTCACTCTAGGCACCCCCGTGCCTGTCTCCTGCCCAATCCCCAGAGCGATCAATGAACCAGGAGAAGACGGGCATGTACCCGCCTAACTCACAGGCAGGGCCCAATCAGGTAGCTGTGCTCAGAGGCTGTCTACTGGATTGGGTCCCATTCAACGCCTGGCTGCTGCAGGAGAAGGAGGCAGTGCCTCCTGGTGGGATAACTGGGTCTACAAATTACTCTACCTGTGAAAGTTCATAAAGTGTCCCCATACCCTATGACGACAAATGTTGATGGGAAAAGTTGCAAAAGGGAGACAGATTGAATATGTCCGAACAGAACAGCCTACTAATATAATTCAAGGACTGTGTTAAGTTTGTGCCTGGTAAACAAGAACAGCGTGAAACCAAAAATCAATGAACGAAAATTGGTATGTCGGAAACGAGTGCTAATAAGGGGACACAATAATGAGAGGATGAGACTTTGGGAAGAAAAATTGGCTACTGGAGTAAAGCTTCACCATCATGGGTGTCACCCTAACCATTTCCTGGGACCCCAGACCTTCTCTGTCCTAACCCTGAGACATGTACCTGACCAGACCTGGCCAGAGAGAGGGAGCCAAATGACATCACCACCTTCACCAGCTGTGGCTGAATCCTGAACAACACCCGGGGATGTGAGACTCTCACATACCCCGAACCCCCTCATGTGTCCTTTTCCTTCCCCACCTTATTTCTTCTCTTTCCTATCCTCTCCTTTTGCCTTCTGCTGAGCCGTCCAAGACTGCATATTTTGCAACCGTGCTGTGAGCCTGTGACCAAAGTGGCAGTTAAAAGCAATGCCCTAAACAGCCCAATGTTGGTGCAAGTTGGCAGGTCTCGGAGTGACTGATAAGACCGTAAAAGCAGCAAAGAATCCTGTGGCACCTTATAGACTAACAGAGGTTTTGCAGCATGAGCTTTCGTGGGTGAATACCCACTTCTTCGGATGCAAGTAGTGGAAATCTCCAGGGGCAGGTATATATATGCAAGCAAGAAGCAAGCTAGAGATAACGAGTTTAGTTCAATCAGGGAGGGTGAGGCCCTGTTCTAGCAGTAGAGGTGTGAAAACCAAGGGAGGAGAAACTGGTTCTGTAGTNCGTGTGCTGTGCCTTTGTTTTTCCAGCAGTGAGGTTGCAAGTGAGAGTCAGGATCAGAGACAACAGCTGTATTTTCTATCTTTGCTGTTAGTTTCTTTTCCCCTTTCGCATGTGTTTGCCTTGTTTTGTCGTCTAGGAAATGGGAACAGACTTTAACAACAACAGCAGTGACAGCTCCAGCCCATTTCAACTAACGTCGTTTCTCCAAACAAGACAGTTATTATCATCTTTGATACCATCTAAAAGACAACAAGGAGTCCGGTGGCACCTTAAAGACTAACAGATTTATTTGGGCATATGCTTTCGTGGGTAAAAAACCCACTTCTTCAGATGCATGGAGTGAAAATTACAGATGCCGGCATTATATAATGACACATGAAGAGAAGGGAGTTACCTCACAAGTGGAGAACCAGTGATGACAGAGCCAATTCGATCAGGGTGGATGTGGTCCACTCCCAATAATAGATGAGGAGGTGTCAATTCCAGGAGAGGCAAAGCTGCTTTTGTAATGAGCCAGCCACTCCCAGTGCCACCGGACTCCTTGTTGTTTTTGTGGATACAGACTAACACAGCTACCCCCTGATACTTGACATCTAAAAAACTGTCAAACCAAGGGCTATTTCCTCTAAAAACTCTACAACTACAAGGAAAGGGATTGAGAGATGTGGTTAAAATGAAAGCCTTGCTTAATACTTTACATTTGAAATGCGTTAACTGGTTTTCCTTCCTTTCCTTTATCGTTAATAAAAGGCTAAAATGATTTTTAATGGCGTATTTACCATGGTGCTAAGCAGGCTGAGGTCTCTGTATACCAGCCCCCGAACCGTGTTTAACACTGGTTATGTTAGACAGTGACTGGATTTACTCTTTCGGCCCATTTATTTTGTCTAAGTTAATACACCACCACCTGACCACTTTTAGCCCAATGGTTAGAGTTCACTCCCCTGGCTTGTGGGAGACTCCATTTATCTCCCTCTCTCTGGCCGATGGGAGAACGGACTTGAAGAGGGCTCTCCCACCTCTCAGGAGAGTGCTCTAACCACTGAGCTATGGGGCCTTCTGATGCAGGGCGCCCTCAATCTCTCCTGTTGAAACTCCTCCTCTGGGAATAAACAATGAGCAGGTGATGGGAGTCAGGGGACTGGACTCTGGGTCTCCCAACCACTGGATACAGAGTCATTCTCTCTCACTCTCTGAGCCCATTGACTCTTTAAGGACGCATCCATAGTGGAACGGCGAGAGACAGAGAGAGAATGACTTCCTTGAATCAAAGTAGTTACTCCAGATTTCATTAAGAGACCCAGACTGCAAACATCTGCCTGCCTTTAGCTCTCACCTTAGAGAGCACCTGAACAACAAATCCAAAAGAATCACCAAGAGATATAGATTCCTCCCCGATCAGATCCTTCCCATAATCAGGGCCTTGCAAGAGGCTAGAGAGGAGTTGTATCTGCTGTCTATGAAGGGGACAGAGCTGAAGCAGCTGGGTTACTTTGAGAACCATCCCAACATGAGCATCAAAGAGGGAGGGGAAATCCAGGCATGACGGGTTTGTGGGGAGCTGCCAGGAGGAATCCCCCTGCAGTAGAAGGCTCGGCTGTTATAAGCAACTCTGAGTTATTGCCCTTTCCCCCATCTGGATGCTTCATGGTCATTCAGGCTGCTTCTGCTCACTGGGGCAAAGGCAGGGATCTCACTCACAGGGCATTAAGTAAGTAGGTCAAGACAAAACCTCTCCTGATTCTCTACCTCCTCGTTGGTATCTATCATATTAATTTAGAGGGAATAAACGGGCCAAAGGTGTTACTATAACCCAGGCGCTGTCCAACATTAAACAGTATTAAACAAGGCTTGGTATAGAGAATCATAGAAATGTAGGGCTGGAAGGGACCTCAAGAAGTCATCATGTCCAGTCCCGTGTGCTGTGGCAGGACCAAGTCAACTTAGATTATCCCTGACAGGTGTTTGTCTAACTTGTTTTTAAGAACCTCCAATGATGGGGACTTCACAGCCTCCATTGGAAGCCTATTTCAGAGCTTAACTGCCCTGATAGTTAGAAAGTTTTCCTAATATCTTGCCCAAATCTCCCTTGATGTAGATTATGACCATTGTTTCTTGTCCTTCATTTAGTGGACATGGACAACAATTGATCACAGTCCTCTTTATAACAGCCCTTAACACAGTTGAAGACTATTATCAAGTCCCCTCTCACTCTTCTTTGTTCAAGAAAACATGTCCATTTTTTTAACCTTTCCTTCTAGATCAGGTTTTCTAAACCTTTTATAATTTTTGTTGTTCTCCTCCGGACTCCCTCCAATTTATCTATGTCTTCCTAAAGTGTGGTGCCCAGAATTGGACACTGTACTTCAACTGAGGCCTCACCAGTGCTGAATAGAGTGGGACAATTACCTCCCATGTCTTACAGATGACACCCTTGTTAATAAATCCAAGAATGATATTAGCCTTTTTTGCAACAGCATCACATTGTTGACTCATATTCAATTTGTGATCCACTATATCCCCCAGATCCTTTTCAGCAGTACTACCGACTAGCCAGTTATTCCCCATTTTGTAGTTGTGCATTTGATTTTTCCTCCCTAAGTGAAGTACTCTGTACTAGACTTTGTTGAATATCATCTTTTGAATTCAGACCAATTCTCCAATTTGTCAAGGTAATTTTGAATTCTAATCCTGTCTGCCAAAATGCTTCCAAGCTTGGTGTATTTGAAAATTTTATAAGCCTACTCTTCACTGCATTTCCAAGTCACTAATTAAAATATTGAATAATACCAGACTCAGGACCAACCCCTGTGGTACCCCACTAAATATGCCCTCCCAGAGAGGAAGCGACCTCAGCCTGCTTAGCACCATGGCAAACACACCAGTAAACATCCTTTTAACCTTTTTTTTTAAAGATAAAGAAAAGAAGGAAAAACAGATAATGCATTTGAAAAGTAAAGTATTGAGTTAGGCTTCCATTTTAACAACATTCCTTGTTCTCTTTCGTTTTAGAGCCTTTCAAGGAAAAAACTCCTTGTCTGATGGTCTTTTACATGGTATCAAAGATGTTCATAACCGTCCTTTTTGGGGAAAGGAGAAGCAGTTAGTTGAGATGGGCAGAGCTGTCATTGTTGCTATTGCTGTTAAAGTCCAATCTTGTTTCCTGTGAGGACAAAACAAGACAAACACACACAAAAGGGGGAGAGAAAAGAACCACAAAGATAGAAAATGCAGCTTCTGTCTCTGATGTTGACTCTCACTTGCAACCTCACTGCTGAAAACACACAGGCACAGCACACAATCTTATCAGCCACTCTGAGACCCTGCAAATCTGTGCCAGCATCAGGCTGGATCGGTCACCGGCTCACAGCACAATTGCAAAATATGCAGTCTTGGCCAGCTAAGCCAGACTCTTATTAAACAACAGGCAAAAGGAGAGGGATGGGAAAGAGTACAAACAAGGTGCGGAAGGAAAAGGACACACAAAGCGGGGGTGGGGGACATGGGATAAATCTCACATGCCCGGTCATGTTTGGGATTCAGCTGGAGCGGATAGAGGAGGTGATGTCATCTGGGTCTCTCTCTCTCTCTCTCTCTCTCTCTCTCTCTCTCTGGCCCCTCTGGTCAGGACATCTCTCAGGATTAGGATGAAGAAAGTCTAGGGTCACAGGAGATGGTGGGGGTGGCAGCCATGATGGTAAAGTTCACTCCAGTAGCCTCCATCTGATCTTCTTCATTTCCCCCCTAAAATCTCTTTTGTTAAGGACCCCAAAAGGGAGTGATGGTGGAATAGAATCATAGAATCATAGAACTTAAGATCAGAAGGGACCAGTATGATCATCTAGTCCAGGGGTCCCCAACGTGGTGCCCGCGGGCGCCATTGCGCCCGCCGGGGGGTGTAAGTGCGCCCATGTAGCCCTCCAGTTTTTTTTTTAGTTTTTTTTTTTCTCCGCCGGCAGCGCTGGGGTGGAGTATGTATAATATAACTGGAATAGGGTTTTGCTACATAGGCCATGTAACATATCTATGTAAAGGGTATGATCTACTGGTTATGTTCATCCTAGTTGTATGCAGGCACCATTTGTGTGTTCAAAGTTATGAACATTGACTATATAATTGCTTGATTTCTAAATGGCCTCAGTTAGAACATTTGATCACTTCTTGGGAAAGGAATGTGCAAATTAAGTGTTCAATCAAAGGGCACTTAACAGACAAAAGAGCTTGGAAGACTCCAATCCACATAAGAAGTCTACCTGAGGACGTTCAAGGTAGCATGTGGATAATGGCTGCTACCTGCAAGTCCTGAGTCATGCATGGGCATGTGACCTGCCCATGTGATTCCGAATCTCCATTTTGTGACTGGATTCTACAGAGGGTGAGGAGGGGGTCTCCACCCACAAGAGACAGTCTATTTAAACCCGTGGGAGACCCCTCCATTTTGTCTTCAGCTGGCTAAAGAAGAAGCCTCTCCACCCCCCCAGGATACTTGAAGGAAACTNGACAGGTGATTCAGACCCTGAGTCTGTGCTGGAGCAGACGGGTGTGTCTGGCTTCACCAAGACAGGGAGCTGAAGCCACTGAGCTGGCAGGGAGAACGGGAACAGAGGTAGCCTTTGCACATCAGTTGGCAGCTCCCAAGGGGGTTTCTGTGATCCAACCCGTCACATAGGTCCTTTCCAATCTCAAGAGCTCAGCCATGTAGCCAGGACAATATATAACTCAGATCTTACTCAATAATCAGGCTGGTGCCAATCCTTTAGTAACTAAAAGCTAAAGGTTTAATAATAAAAGAAAGAATAAGAGAGTTAATAGTGGTTAATAGATCAGATACATATAAATAATTGCAAAGTCCTTATAACAAGTTTGTAGCAGTGATGGTAGAGACTGCTGGCTTGTAAAGTCTCTCTGGTGACTTCCAAAAGATTGGAAGGTCCTCAGTCCATAGTTCAGAACGCTCCATTTAGTTGTAAATCCACAGTCCAGAGAATCAGGCCAGGAAAAAAGCAAAATGGAGGTGTCTTGTATCTTCTGCCATGTGCCTGGAAATTTACTGTCTCAAACAAAGCTCACAGCCCCATGATGGAGTCTAGGGTCACATGACCATATCACATGTCCTTACATGCTTTGATGACTCACAGGGGCGGCCATTGCCCATATTCTTGCTGAGGCGTGTACAGGAAGGCTTATTAGGCAGGATGAGGTTCTTCTATGGCCCATTGTTGTCCTTAACAGCCTTGATGTAAATCTGATCTGGTGGGTGTTACCCAGGAATGCAACACATGTGGAAGATAGAAATCCATGACCAATATTCATAACTTTAGATATAAAGATGATACATGCATATAAACAGGATAATCTTACTGAGCAAATCGTAACTATTCCATCAACACTTTACATCAGTGGTTTTCAAAAAAATTTCTGGTGACCCAGTTGAAGAAAATTGTTGATGCCCGAGACCCAACGGAGCTGGGGATGAGGGGTTTGGGGTATGGGAGGGGGCTCTGGGCTGGGGCAGGGGGTTGGGGGGGGGTCAAGGCTCTGGGCTGGGGGTGCAGGCTCTGGGGTGGGGTTGGGGATGAGGGGTTTGGGGTGCAGGAGGGGGCTCCAGGTTGGGGGGGGGACTCAGGGCTGGGGCAGGGGATTGGGGCGTGGGGTTTGGGCATGGGCTTACCTCCAGCGGCTCCCGGTCAGCGGCGCAGCTGGGTGCAGAGGCAGGGTTCCCACCTGTCCTGGCACCACGGACTGTGCTGCGCCCCGGAAGCAGCCAGCAGCAGGTCCGACTCCTAGGCAGAGGTGCGCAAGTGGGCTCCGCGTGGCTCCCACCTGCGGGCACCTCCCCCCCCCCCCCGAAAGCAGAGTCGGTGCTCGGGGCGGGGGCAGCATGC
The DNA here is from genome assembly GCA_003942145.1 of Platysternon megacephalum. Lineage (NCBI taxonomy): Eukaryota > Metazoa > Chordata > Testudines > Platysternidae > Platysternon > Platysternon megacephalum. Next base: position 391,780 of record QXTE01000305.1, read on the forward strand.
AGAGCCCCGTGGCCTCCCTGCCTAGGAACCGGACCTGCTGAAGACAGGTAGGGACTATTAGTTTTTACTGGCCGACCGCCAGGGTCCCTGGGTGCTGAGCAAGGCGACTCAGTGCCTTGCATTCTGCGACCCAGTACTGGGTCGCGACCCAAAGTTTGAAAACCACTGCTCTCCACGATACGCTTTGTACACGCTTTGTTACAATTGTTTAATAGTGGCCATATCAACGATATAAATGGGCATATTCCACCATACAGCATCACACAGGGGAAAACAAATTCACTCCCCTTCCGGCTCAGGTGTGACCTTTGAGCCAATGGCCCACATTGAGAGCGGTGTGGAGCTGCAATTGCCCCCGGTGGACCAATAGCGAGCATTGTGCATCAGCGAGAGAGGCGCTTTCATAGAACTGCCCAGCACGCAGGGCTTGTGCACCTGCTGTTCTGTGGCTGACAGGCTCTGAAAGGCCAGGGCAGAGTAGGAAGTTGTGGCCTTTACTCCTCTCCCTCTTTGGAGTATCTAGTGCCCTTGGGGAATAAGAGAGAAGAGCCCCGTTGCTCAGGAACCCGGGCTGTGCAATTCTACCTGGCCTCTCTATCACCTCATCCCTGGGCCATGTCCTACTGCAGCTGCCTGCAGAATCCAATGAGCGAGCCAGTTCTGTGAACTGTGTGTAGGGGTTGCTCTGGTATCTAAAGGGCCATAATAATGAACTGTGTATTTCCTTTCCCTTGGACAGGCTACGGGACACATCTGGACACACGTCAGTGCCGGGGGATACAAGGTGTCTGCCGTCCACTTTGTGAAGACCCTGGATTTGTACTTGGAACCTGCAATAAGGGGGAGCAGCAATGCTGCCCACAGCCGTCTTGAGCCCTGGGGAGTCCTGAGGAAACCCAACCCAGGATGCGTCAAGTCAACAGAAGGCGCAGTCGCACTGCGTGACCTTCAATCCACTATTAAATGAGAAGCCACGATGTGGCCTTTATGTGTTCTGTGTGTTTCTCACCCGCGTCTGCAGAAGAGTGTTACAATAGCACCGCCTGAGATCAGGGGCCCATTGTTCTAGGCACTGTACTAACACATAGCAAAGGTACACCCAGAGGCGGATTAGGGGTTCCCTCGGCCAGAGCAAGTGGGGGCCCCTCCCCACCCCTTCCGCCTGCAGTCCCCCCTGCCTCCCCCGCCACTGCTCTCCTGCCGGGGAAATGGGGTCGGGGCATGTTGACTTTCCCCCCCCCGCACCTGGCATTCCTGCAGGGGAGCGGGGTCAGGACGCAGGGGCTTCCCCCGCTCCCTGGCAGCAGCGCCAGGTGGGTGGAGTGGGGCGGGGCACAGGGCGCCCATTTTTCCGGGGACCCCCACAGTTGGCCAGAGCCCCTGGGCACGGGCCCTAATCCGCCACTGGGTACACCCCAGCCCCAAAGAGCGATAATCTCAGCAGATAAGCGTGGGAGAAATAGGATCCCAGGCCAAATAAAGTGGATAGGAAGTGGTTAGCAGGGGGCAGCGGCACAAGCTTCTCTATGGGACGGGGCGGCCTGCCTGCCCTTCCCTGCAGGATGGGGAGCCTGGTCCTCCCAAGCCTTAGTGACATGAGCAAATCAACCAAGAGAAATGGCGGATCCTCCATCTCTTGCTGTCTTCACATCACGACTAGACAAACACAAGTGGCTGGGCTCAGTCCAGGGATATTTGGGTACAGTTCTCTGGCTTGTGATATATAGGAGGTCAGACTAGATACTGCAACGGTCCCTTCTAGGATTAAAATCTATGCGTACAAGGGTGATGTGAGAGGAGCATGTGACGAAGAACCGGGCCTGCTGGGCAATATGGGGGCAGCTTGAATTCAAGCAGAGTGATTCTTCGAAGGAACCCGGTCAAGGGTCTGGGAGGCGTGGTCTGCAGGGAGCAGGAACCAGCCTAGAGGGAAAGGCTCAGCGGGGTCAGGAGTAAGATCCTTGCCCCAGTGGTTGTGAGCCAGCTAGGAAGGCTATGGGCTAGTTTGTGTGCTTCCTTGTAAACTTCATATCCGGGGTGGTGTCTGACACTTTCAGACCTAGGTGAAGGTATCAGGGAGCCCCAGAGGGAGAAAGTGAGGCAGTGGATGGGCCTGGAGCCAGGCTGGGTAAGTCCCTAGTACATTGTCCCTTCCCTACCCCCAGGGAATCTTGTTGCGAGGCAGCTATAATTAGACTGCAGGGACCTGAAGTTAGAGGTGTGCCAGCAATGGCTGCCTCTTCTAAAAGTGTCCTGAGGGTAGGGAAAGGGCAGGCCACCCACCCCAGTGCACCTGTAACCCACATACCTCCAGGGTGGGGTGTTCTGTCCCCACTAGTGGCACCGAGCCCACTTAGAGATTAATACATCTGCTACAGCCTTAGCTAAGGGCCACGTGGCTTTTAGCTCATGCAGTAGAGGCTCATGCATTTAACTCCAGAGGTCCCCGGTTCGATCCCACCCACCGACGACCGGGGTCTGTCGGTGTTACACACCTACACTGTCCTAGTTGGGGATTGGTGCTCAGTAATTCATAATATCAAAGAGCTAGTGGCCCCGCCCTCACACAACAACTCAGAAGGCTGTTTGGCCATGCCAGTTAGATCAGTGGTTCTCAAAGCCGGTCTGCCGCTTGTTCAGGGCGGGCTGAGGGATGTGCTGGCCGCCGCTTCCTGCAGCCCCCATTGGCCTGGAGTGGCGAACTGCGGCCAGTGGGAGCCGCAATCGGCCAAACCTGCGGACGCGGCAGGTAAACAAACCGGCCTGGCCCGCCAGGGGCTTTCCCTGAACAAGCGGCGGACCGGCTTTGAGAACCGCTGAGTTAGATNACTGCTGCGTCCGCAGGTTCAGCCGATCGCAGCTCCCACTGGCCGCGGTTTGCTGCTCCAGGCCTATGGGGGCTGCGGGAAGCAGCGCGGGCCGAGGGATGTGCTGGCCGCTGCTTCCCGCAGCCCCCATTGGCCTGGAGCGGCGAACCGCGGCCAGTGGGAGCCGCGATCGGCCGAACCTGCGGACGCGGCAGGTAAACAAACCGGCCTGGCCCGCCAGGGGCTTTCCCTGAACAAGCAGCGGACCGGCTTTGAGAACCGCTGAGTTAGATAACCGGTATCATAGGTGATCCTCACACCAGTGGAGATTTTCCTACCACTTAGTGGATGAATAAGAACGTGCCTTTACTCGTGTTGTTGAAATAACTACGTGCCAGACCAGGGCTGCTCCCAGGAGCGAAGTAAGACTTTAGAAATGGTGGGGATTTTTATCATAAGCAGTAGAATCACAATGGATCAACAAATTGCAAATATTGAGGCTGCTCAGTAACGGAGCACAGCAAACCCCAGGTGTGCCAGCACTCAAAGGCAAACATGGTTAGTTGCCTCAGCAGCTCGGTCGTATAGCTGCTAGCCCTGGTGGGTTCCAATAACCACTTGGATACACGGCTAAGGGAAAAGCTGTTTTACCAGGGCTGACAGGAAAGGGAAAAGTTGCATACTCTAGGTACAGAGGCTTCAACGCTTACAGTTCAAAGGACATCATAGCGGTAAATGTTTGGGTCCCTGGGGCAGTCCAAGTGAGAGTTAGGGACCGTCGGGCCCAGTGCTGGGGGTGGAGGAAGGGGATGTGCAGTAAGGAGGGCACTGATGGGAACTGGAGCCCCCTGCGTAGGGGGGGGGGAGGGATCGCTCAGTGGTTTGAGCATTGGCCTGCTAAACCCAGGGTTGTGAGTTCAATCCTTAAAGGGGCCATTTAGGGAACTGGGGTAAAAATCTGTCTGGGGATTGGTCCTGCTTTGAGCAGGGGGTTGGACTAGATACCTCCTGAGGTCCCTTCCAACCCTGATATTCTATGATATTTCAGATCCATCACAAAATCATGTACATTCTTATTTCCGAGACAGTGCCGGTAAATTGTTGTACGATTATCAGGCCATATTGCATTGCAGTGAGTTATCCAACCAGTTGAGGGGGAAATGGTACTATGAACAAAGTTGTTCTAATACAGGGTTTCTTAACTCATGGGTCGTGACCGACAAATGGGTCCCCAGACTCTGTGAAAGGGTCACAGTGGGGTCGGACTCCCATGCCAGGTGCCCACGCGTACACTGGACCCAAGGCAGCGTTCCCACACCAGGCGGCAGCACCTGCATGCATGGGGGGTTGGACTTGCTGCAGCAACACCAGGCTGCGTCGGGCATTGTGCACCCCGGCCTGGCGTTGCTGTCATGAGCCCGCCTCTGCCCGTGTGCGCCACCGCCTGGCGTTGCTGCGAGGTGCACGTGCAACGAGTCATGACAACCCCGTGTCCGCCAGACAGGCCCACAGCTGGACTCATGGAGCCAGACTCAGGTCAGCTCCAGGCAGACTCACAACTTTCTGCCGCTCACTCCTGGAGTTAAGGGGCTGTGGTGCAGGGAGTTCTCCTCCTCCCCAAAGAGGCCCCGAGCGGTAGGTGAAGAGGATGAGCTGATGGATGGCCACAGATGCCATTAGTGCCCGTCCGCGGTGGAGATAGGTCAGGTCAGTGCTTGGAAGAGAGATCTGGGGAAGGGGCAGGAGGGTGGCAGCAGGAGGGAGATGCCCATTGTCCTTCATAATTAGCGAGGCGTCCAATGGCACTGTGACTGGCACCCCAGCCTCTGGATTGGAATGAGAAATGAGGCAGCTGGTCACAGGTAGTGCATGGCGCGGGTGGGGTGGGGAGGCATCTCCGTGGTCACCGCAGCCCCCGGGGATGGAGAAGGGACTGGATCCTCTTTGGAGTAGAGGGATCCCTGTCCCATAATCTGGAAAGGGGGCCTGCTCCAGGGAAGGACTGGGCCTGGCTCCCAGTGCTGGGGACTGTCCCACGGTTGGGGAGCTGGAGCAGGGGGCTGCCATTCCCTCGAGAGCCGGCCCACTCGGAGGCGGTAACCTTTTCCTGGCCAGCGCCCATGCTGATCATCGTCCCTGCCTGGATCGGGCCTCTCTCTGGGAAATGCCAGAACCCAGGGGAGGGACGTGTGAGGGAATGGCATTGTGCCTACATCCTCCCAGGCCAACAGAGCTAAGTCGAGCTTAGCCACCAGTGCCATTGCGGATTAGGCTGCTGTTTGGAATATCAAAAGGGACCCTTTCCACCCCAGCAGAACCCCTGTTTCTCTCGTTGATTTCAGAATCAGAACATCAGGATTTCTGCGCTGCGACCCCGCGCTGGCCAAACCTGTGGTTCTTGTGGCAGAAGCTCTGTAATAAAGTAATTTGAACAGCAACATGCCACATGCCAACATGTCACTGTCACTTTACAGTAGCGAGGATGGGGGGTACGTTAGTCAGAGACATGTGCCTTGCAGTCAGTGACATGGAGACATTTTTAAACTGTCGTGTCGCAAGTGGCGGTGGTGGTGGGAATCCTGCACAAGGTGAGAAAGAAAGTGATCGCAGGTACGACCCTGCTTACGGGTTGTCATGTCTCGAGGACTGAAAGGGTGAACTCAGTGAGTCCACTGCCGTGAATTGTTAGCTAACAATGGAGGATTCGATTATTAGAAGTACAAGATAGCTGGGTTTGCGGTGACCCGGAGAACCGCCTGGTGAATTGCCTGCTGGGTGTCAAGGTTGCGGATCTCTCGAGACATCTAGACAGACTAATGTACAGTGCTGGGGCGGAGCCGGTGGTTGTGGTACATGTAGGTACCAATGACATAAGGAAGGATAGGAGAGAGGTTCTGGAGGCCAAATATAGACTGCTAGGTAAGAGATTGAAGTCCAGGACCTCCATGGTGGTATTCTCTGAAATGCTTCTAGTTTCACATGTAGGGCCACTTAGACAGCAGAACTGCAGGGTTTCAATGCATGGATGGGATGATGGTGCAGGGAGGAGGGTTTTAGGTTTATTAGGAACGGAGGAATGAATGTCTTGGGAAAGGAGGAGCCTATACAGGAAGGTTGGGCTCCACTTAAACCGAAATGGAACCAGATTGCTGGCTCGTAAAATTAAAAATGTCATAGAAGAACTTTCAAACTAAGAGCTGGGAGAAAGCCAATAGGTGCAGAGGAGCACATGGTTTGGACAGAGACATCCCTTAGGGAAGGATGTATTAATGGGGATTCTCTATATCCTAGAAAAGAGGAGAGGATAGAAGTTGATAATGTACAGGTACGAGCTGAAGAGAAACAGCCAAATGAAAAAGAGTCTCATTCAATTACATCATATTTAGACAACTAAATATTGACAAATGTTATAAATGCATTAGCAGTAAATACTAAGATGGGTGAACTTGAGTGTCTGGCATTAAATGAGGATATTGCTATAATAGCCATGATGGAATGATGATAATCAATGGGACATGGTAATACCAGGGTACAAAATATATAGAAAGGACAGAGTAGGTCATGCTAGTGGGGAAATGGAACTGTACTTGAAAGAAAGCATAGAGTCAAATATACTAAAAACTCTTAAATGAATCAAACTGCACCATAGAATCTTTATAGATAGAAATTCCATGCTTGAATAATAAGGGGATAGCAGTAGGAATATACTACCGACCACCTGACGAGATGGTGACAGTGATTGTGACATGCTCAGGGAGATTAGAGAGGCTACAAAAATAGAAAATTCAGTAATAATGGGGGCTTTCAATTATCCCCATATTGACTGGGTTCATGTCACCTAAGACTGGGATGCAAAGGTAAAATTTCTAGATACCATTAATGACTGCTTCTTGGAGCAGCTAATCCTGGAACCCACAGGGGAGAGGCAAGTCCTGAGTTAGTCCAAAGTGGCACACAGGGTCTGAACGAAGAGTTGAATATAGCTGAATCGCTTGGTAATAGCAACCATAATGTAATTAAATTTAACATCCTTTTCACAGTCCAAAATGCCAAAGAAGTCCACCACAGTAGCATTCAACTTCAGAAAGGGGAACAATAAAAAAAATGAGGAAGCTAGTTAAATGGAAATTAAAAGGAAGTCACAAGAGAAATGCCTGCAAGATGCTTGGAAACTTTTTAAAAACACCATAATATAGGCTCAAATTAAATGTATACCCTAAATAAAAAAATATAGTAAGAGGATCAGAAAAATGCCACCATGACTAAACAATAAAATAAAAGAGGCGGTTAGAGGCTGTGACGGTGCTGCCTGTTGGAGCCAGCTGAGGTCACTCAATCAGGGTGAACTGCAAACAAAACGGGGCAGACAAACCCCAAACGCTGGTGGATATTCCAATACTTAGATTTTCCAAGCCAGCACAAAACAACTTCTATATTACCGTACAGGTTACTCAGAAGTCCAAACAACGCAGTTCCCTTAAAGTACCCAGCCTCAGGCCTCCGTCCAGACACACCTGTCAGATATGATGATGATTATTGAGAATCCTATCTCATCATATAAAAGAAAAGGTTCTTCCAATCCCAAAGGATCAGCCACATACCCAGGTTCAATTATAACTTAGATCTTACCCAAAATACACGCTATAGCCAATTCTTATTAACTAAGCTAAAATTTATTAAAAAAGAAAAGAGAGAGAGTGTTGGTTAAAAGGTCAATATACATACAGACTTGAATTCAATTCTTGAGGTTCAGATACATAGCAGAGGTGAACTTGTAGTTGCCAAAAGTCCTTTTAGAAATAGTCCATAGGTTATAGTCCAATGTCCATATTCAGGGTGGCTCCAGTCAAAGACTGGGGATCTCAATCCTTATGGCTTAAGGTTCCCCCCTCTTGAAACCAAAGCAGATCTGAGATGATGTATGATCATGTCCCAGGGTTCTTATACATTTCCAGCAGCCTTTCGGCCTGAGAAAACAATAGGCTTAATTCTCCTTCCTCTAAACATCATGGCAATTAGCACAGGGTAATGTATCCATTAAACAGTTCAGATACAGGTTACTACAACCTTCAAAGAGACATATAGACAATAATACTGTTTCACTCAAGTATCATCATAAATGTTAATACTCCTTTTTTGATCTTTGAATTAAAGTTATAGCAATAGACAAGACTTGTTTGCTTACATCACAAGACCTGAGCAAACATCTACCCTTGAGATCTCTAACAATGCAGACTTGCATTTCAAAGCTCTATTCATTTACCTATCTTCCTAACCAGTCCTTAAGGTTCATCCCTAGGTCAGGTTATTCTGTGAGTTAATTAACTCTTTCTGGCTCTGTCACCTTCCAATGAAATATTATATTACACTCATAACGTCACAGAGGCAAAAAGGCATCCTTTTAAAAACTGAAAGTCAAATCCTACTGAGGAAAAGTGAAAGGAGAATAAACTCTAGCAAGTCAAGTGTAAAAGAATAATTAGGTAGTCCAAACAAGAATTTGAACAGCAACTAGCAAAAGACAAAACAGAAAAACTAACAGCAAAAAATGTTTTAAGTACATCAGAAGCAGGAAGCCTGCCAACAAATCAATAGGGCTACTGGATGATCGAGGTGCTAAAGGAACATCAAGGAAGACAAGGCAGTTGCAGAGAAGCTAAATGAATTCTTTACATTAGTCTTCACTGCAGAGAATATGAGGGAGATTCCCACACCTGAGCCATTCTTTTAGGTGACAAATCTGAGGAACTGTCCCAGACTGAGGTGTCGATAGAGGAGGTTTTGGAACAAATTGATAAATTAAACAATAAAAAGTCACCAGGAACAGATGGTATTCACCAAAGAGTTCTCAAGGAACTTAAATCTGAAATTGCAGAACTACTAATTGTGGTATGTAACCTATCACTTAAATCAGCTTCTGTACCTGATGATTGGAGGATAGCTAATGTAACACTGATTTTTTAAAAAGGCTCCAGAGGTGATGCTGGCCTACAGGCTTGTAAGCCTAACTTCAGTACCAGGCAAATTGTATGAAAGAACAGAATTATCAGACACATAGATGAACACGATTTGTTGGGGAAGAGTCAGCATGGCTTTTGTAAAGGGAAATCAGGCCTCACCAATCTATTAGAATTCTTTGAGGGGGGTCAACAAGCATGTGGACAAGGGTGATCTGGTGGATATACTGTACCTGGACTTTCAGAAAGCCTTTGACAAGGTCCCTCACCAAAGGCTCTTAAGGAAAGTAAGCAGTAATAGGATAAGATGAACAATCTTCTCATGGATCAGTAACTGGTTAAATGATAGGAAACAAACGGTAGCGTCAGTTTTTAGAATGGAGAGAGAAGTAAATAGTGGTGTCCCCCAGGGGTCTGTACCAGGGCCAGTGCTGTTCAACATATTCATAAATGATCTGGAAAAAGGGGTAAACACTGAGGTGGCAAAATTTTCTTATGATACAAAATTACTCAAGAGAGTTAAGTCCAAAGCAGAGTGCGAAGAGTTACAAAGGGACCTCATAAAACGGGGTGACTGGGCAACAAAATAGCAGATGAAATTCAGTGTTGACAAGTGCAAAGTAATGCACACGGAAAACACAATCCCAGCTATCCATACAAAATGATGGGCTCTTGTAGTGGGGTGGTCACCCCGCTCCTGCCCAGGGGGGTTAAAAACAGCCCGGGAGAGGGCTGTGGCGAGCAGCTCCAAGGCTGATTGGGGAAGCAGCCTCAGCTGGGACCATGCCCCAATCAGGGCCCAGCTGTCCCTTATAAGAGGGCAGTGGGCGAGGAGCAGAGTCAGCCTCTCTCTGTCTTTAGAGGGAGAAGGGCCTGGCTGCTGGGAAGCTGGGCAGGGTACCTTTGTGGGGTAGGGCTGGGGAATAGGGCAAGGGAGCTGGGGAGCTCCTGCCTGGAAAAGCCCCAGGCTGCAGCCTTGTCAAAGGCCAGAAAGGTACTAGGGTGCAGCCCAGGGTAGGCAAAGGCAGCCGGTCCAAACCCTCCTTGCCTATGATGAGTGGCTTTTACACTGCAGTCTGCCCCAGTGAGCAGGTCTAGATGGTGACTGGCAGTAGCCCAAGACTGAGGTGAGGTGGGGATAGTGGGTGGGGGTTCCCCTGGGTGGGGAGACCCAGAGAGCGGGTGTACTGCCAGGGGGCAGCGCCCGAGGACAAGGGGCACTGGGTCCAGGAGGGACACGGGGGACAGCGGCAGCAAGGCACCGGCCTGCAGAGGGTGCTCTGGGTCAAAAGAGCTAATTCCCAGGATGACCGACAGGAGGCGCCGCAGGGGTGAGTCTTGCCCCATTACAGCTGTAAATTAGTTGTTACCTCTCAAGAAAGAGATCTTGGGGTCATTGTGGATAGTTCTCTGAAAACATCCACTCCATGTGCAGCGGCCGTCAAAAAAGCTAAGAGAATGTTAGGAACGGGATAGATAATAAGACAGAAAATATCATAATGTCACTATATAAACTGATGATACACCCACACCTTGAATACTGCCTGCAGTTCTGGTCGCCCCATCTAAAAAAAGATATTTTAGAATTGGAAAAGTTAGAGAAGGGCAACAAAAATGATTAAGGGTATGGAACAGCTTCCATATGAGGGGAGAGTTAAAAAGAATGGGACTGTTCAGTTTGGAAGAGATGAGTAAGGGGGGTTATGATAGAGATCTATAAAATGGTATGGAAAAAGTGAGTAAGGAAGTTTTATTTATCCCATCATGTAACACAAGAACCAGGGGTCACCCAATTAAATTAATAGGCAGCAGGTTTAAAACAAACAAAAGGAAGTACTTTTTCACACAACGCACAGTCAGCCTGTGGAACTTGTTACCAAGGGATAGTTGCAAAAACTATAATTGGTTTTAAAAAAAGAATCAGATAAGTTCATGGAGGATAAGTCCATCAATGTCTATTAGCCAAGATGGTCAGGAATGCAACCCCATGCTCTGGGTGTCCATAGCCTCTGTTTGCCAGAAGCTGGGAGTGAATGACAGGGGATGGATCACTCGATGATTGCCTGTTCTGTTCTTTCCCCCTGGGGCACCGGGCATTGGCCACTGTGGGAAGACAGGATACTGGGCTTGGTGGAACATTGGTCTGACTCACTGTGACTGTTATGGTCAACTGTGGGGGGGAAATGATAATGCCAGTGGAACGGGTACACTTAAAGGATTGAGCTTCACCATTGTGGTGACCACCCCCATCATCCTGTGGGACCACAGGAGCGACTGAGATACCCTTGGTCTTTCATTGTTCTAATCCCTGACAGGACTGGGCCCGAGAGAGAGACCCCGAGGACATCGCTACCTCCAGCAGCTTTGGCTAACTCCTGAGCAACACCTGCGACGTGAGGCGTGGGTTCCTGCTGTCCTCCCTTCCCTGATGAGTGTGTCTGTCTTGTTTGGTCTGAGAGGACGCAGGATCTGGGTTTAACAACAGTGGCAGCTCTAGCCCATCTCGGCGGTTTCTCTTTCCCCCAAAAAGCACACATAACCCTTCTGCCAACAGCGTCCGCAGCAGCAAGGCCCGGGTCCTTACTTTTAGGGGATTGTCTGCAGTTTGCTTACTTTTGACTCGACCCCCCCACCCAGACTCTAGGCATCTTTGGTAGGCAAATCAGTATCCAGTCGCAAACACATTGAAAGGGGGTTTAAACCAAAGGTGGTGGGGAAAGCCAGGGTGAGGGACAGGGTGAACTTAAGCAAACTTTGCAATTGAACTTGGTAGAACCTACCCTGAGGGTGCATGAGTCACAGTCCCAAATAACTGGACCCTGAGTGGTTGATGCAGTTTTGCTGTCTCCCAGCCCCCCACTCACCGTTTGTGGGTCCCCAACTTCCCCACTCAGTATGTAGCTCCAGATGCCCCAAGAAACAGGGTCCCTGGGCTCTACCACCTGTCCTTCTCTAATGATTTCAGCAGCTAGAACAGGGAGCCCTCACCGAGTCTTTAAGCTGATATAGACAGATGCCGTGGACTCCTCCGCTTCCACCATAGCTCATTCCACTGCTCTCGGCCTGCTGCTTCATTCGGCCTGCTACTCTCTTGCAGGGTGGTGGATCCAACTGCTGCTTTGCTCTGCCTCCTGGTCCTATGACAGGAGGTGCTGCTGGACTGTGGCTTCTGCTTGCTCCTGGCTAGGAGGGCGGGATAGCTCAGTGGTTTGAGCATTGGCCTGCTAAACCCAGGGTTGTGAGTTCAATCTTTGAGGGGGCCACTTAGGGATCTGGGGAAAAATCAGTACTTGGTCCTGCTAGTGAAGGGGGCTGGACTCGATGACCTTTCAGGGTCCCTTCCAGTTCTATGAGATAGGTGTATCTCCATATATATATAAAACATAACTAGAATTGCTGCTGAAATCTGTCCACACAAGGCAGCTTCAGCTCTTTCAGGAGATCCATGGTCTAAGAGACCTACCACAGTCCTTTCCACCCAGAGAAGTATTCCTGGTCACTATACAAGAACATGCAATCTCATTCCCTTGGGGGGGGAAGGGGTCTTGTCAGGGCTTCTTACCCAACCTTGGCACATATCAATAGCCATCAGGGTGACCCTGTACTCAGTCATTGTCCAGGCTTTGTGCATGAGTCACAAAAATATTGGCCCTTACACAAAACTTAGCCAAATTATATCCCAATGTCCCTAAACTATCCACAGATAATATGTACAGGAGGTACTGTGTTTCTCAGTGGAATCCCTTTACTCTCTGGCAGAGAACTCACTCAGTTACCTCCCTTTTCACATAGGCTTCAGGCCTGGGGGTTTACAGATGGTAGCTTCCATCCTTGATACTATCTAAGGATGGGGGGTTTCTTATAAAAATGCTCTACAGGGAAAGGGAATAAGGGATATTGTTCAAATGAAAGCTTTACTGTATACTCTACATCTTACCTACTTTAACTGTTTTGCCTTCTTTTTTGTATCTTTATTAAAAAAAAATAAAAAAATGTCCATGGTGTATTTGCCATGGGACTAAGAAGGCCAAAGTTTCTGTTTTCCAAATCATATTTAACTGTTTAGTGTTGGACAGGGACAGTCATGTTAACACCCTGGACTCTGTCTCTTAGTGCCTAAATGGGGAGAGAGTACTGGGTACAAAAGAGCTATTTAACCTAGTGGAGATTTTTTTTTAAGGGGCTGGCTCATTTTTGAACATTTGGGGATGGTGGTATTCTCTGATAGAACAGGTCAGCTTTTAGACTATGGACTGGGATGGACTCTCAGAAGAAAAGTGGATTAAAAATGAGTGAGGGCTGGAGAAAATGCTATACAGGGAGAGACTTAAGGAGCTCAATCTGTTCCACTTAGCAAAAAGAAGATTGAGAGCTGAGTTGATGACAATATCTAATTGCCTTTATGGGGAGAAAACACCAGGTAATAAAGGGCTCTTCAATCCAGGGGAGAAAAACATAACAAAAATAAGTGGTGGAAAACTAAAGACAGAAGAATACAAGTTCAAAATAAGACAATTTTTAACTCAGAGTGAATAACCCCTGGCACAAGCTACCAAGGGAAGTGGTGGATTCCCCATTTCAGGATGTTTTCAGATCAAGACCAGATGCCTTTCTGGAAAGGAGGGGTTGCACCCTATCCTAGGTCCCCCCATTCTCTTCCTCAGCTACGGTGCAGCACCCAATAGAGAATTAATATCTTAATATCACACGTAGCTATTCTCCATAGGCTACGATCCCCTGATCTGACTCACCTTATGTGAGCACAGCTGGTTCATAGGACATGCACCTCCCTGATGTACTTCTTGGGAGGGGCACTAGCGCACTCCTGGAATAGATGATTTTACCCCAATCCCTACCAGGATACATGTTGCACCTGATAGGCTTTCATCTTACCTCTGGTGGCCATGGAGAGCAGTGTGAGAACAGCAAACACAAGGTAAAGTACCCTCATGGCAGGAGGTCGGCTGGATCTCAGCAAGTGATTTCACAGGGGTTTGGTTTAGCCATTGGAACAAATGACCGAAGGAAGCAGATTCTCTATATGGTGATGTCTTCAAATCAAGACTGGATACCTCCCTGGAAGAGCTGCTTTCACCCAATGGAACTTGTTAGATTAATACAGAGGAAATTGGGTGAGATTCTTTGGCCGTGTTATATAGAAAGGCAGACTAGATGAAATAATGGTCTGTTCTGGCCTTAAAAAGCTATGAATTTATGAGCACAAAGGTTATGAAACAAGAGCACATGAAGAAGAACCAGATCTGCTGAGGAATATACGACTGAGTTGTGTCTTCCAGAAAGGCATCCGGTCTTGATCTGAAAACATCCTGAGATGGAGAATCCACCACTTCCCTTGGTACCTCGTTACAGGGGTTATCCACTCTCTGTGTTAAAAATTGTCTTATTTTGGACTTGAATTCTTCTATCTTTAGTTTCCCACCACTCGTTCTTGTTATGCTTTTCTCCCTTAGGTTGAAAAGCCCATTAGAACCATCTTCTCATAAAGGCATTTAGACACTGTTAACTCAGATCTCAATCTTCTTTTGGATAAGCTAAACAGATTGAGCTCCTTAAGTCTCTCCCTGCACAACATTTTCTCCAGCCCTTACTCATTTTAAACTCACTTTTCTTCTGTGTATCCATTCCAGTCTGATCAGTTTCAGTTTTATCAGACAAGAATGCCACCATCCCCAAACATTCAAAAATCATGAGTTAGACCCTAAAAACCCTGAGACTGGCTTAAAACATAACAAAATGTTACAAATAATACATTTTGGGCCTCTTGCTCTATGTGGTGAGTTTTATGGATCATATTTTTGAGCTTCTCACCACACCCAGGAAGGGTAAAAACTTACCTTTATTACTGTTTTAAATGAAGGCTGAGATTCTCACATATTCCCAGTTGTTACGTCCATTGGGCCTGAGCCATTAGCCAATACTTGAGGTCCTGATAGGTTGAAAAGGAGAAATTGATGGTAGGAGTCAGGTCTAGTCTTTGTTGCAATCCTGTTTATTTATAAAGAATGTGCTCAAAGCCCTGTTCCCTTGAACAGAGTAGAAACACCGGTGGTGTTTTTTGCTCACAATATTTGGGGTCGGGAAGGAATTTTCCTCCAGGGTAGATTAGCCGTGGCCCTGGAGGTTTTTCGCCTTCCTCCGCAGCATGGGGCAGGGGTCGCTTGCTGGAGGATTATTTCAGGAGTGGGTGGGTCAGCTTTTGTGGAGGTCAGACTAGATGATCATAATGGTCCCTTCTGATCTTAAGTTCTATGATTCTAAGCCTGTCTCTCCAGCCAGTCCTGTGCCCAAGGAGCTCTGTGCCAATGCTCCGTCTCAGGGCCACTCACATCTGCTTCTCTCAATGTCTGGTGGCTTCCTGCCTCTCTCACACACCTGCCACCAGTCAATCTCCTAACCTCTGGCTTTGCAACCAGTCCTAGGGAATCCCCTGAGACCACCATGTGGCATAACTCTGCTCAGCTTTTGCCATGTCTCCCAGTGCCTTGGGCAGTAGCCTTCTAGTCTTTCCAGCTATGTATATAAAGGGGCATAATTGCTCCTTCCATTTAGGCTGAAAATGGAACACACCTGGAGACTTTTTAACCAGGTCTGTGATTGATGGCAGCCATGAACACCTTCCAGCATAACGATATCAGCCCAGGGGCTTTAACAAAATCACCAAATATCATGAGAGCTGTAATCAAATAGCAAGGGTTGGCGGCTCTGAGACGAGCATTCTGAATCATTAAAACTAACTACATCTGAGAACTGAGTCTTCAGTTCAATTTCAGTCACTCTCTCCAGTCTGGAAGAAGCCTTGAAGAATTATTATTTGTCTTCTGTTACCATCTAGGAACCCTAATCAGGGTCCAATGTGCTAAGACAATGAGTAAAGGACAAATTAGAAAAGCAATTACAACCCTTGCCCCAGAGAGATCACAGTCTCTACAATTATGATGCAATGAAAGAGGAGGATAAACAGACGGGCACATCGATGTCAATAAGCACATCTAGAGCATCCATGGATGGTTTCATTATGGCTGGAATTCTTCTTCTGGCTGACACACACATCAATGGGAGTCTCACATACTGATAATCGTCCATACACCAAAAGTAAAGGTCCAGATTTATAGCAGAAAGACAATTATGGTGTCTCCACACCTGGTTGGGAAATAGATTTGTTGCTGAGAAAAAGTTTTTTCTTCACAATATTTTTCAAAAGTTTTTACACTTTTCTCAAACACGAGAACAGAACTTCTTTGGGTTTTGGAAACTTTGGCCAAGAACAAGAACCTTGTTTTGCCAAAGATTCTCCGTTTTCCACAAATTCTCAGAATTTGAGGGTTGAAAGCAGCGCAATTTTTTTCTTTTCCCATTTTTTTTACCAAGTTAAACCTAAAAAAAATGAAGTGAAAATGGATATTTCTCAAAGACATTTTTATTTCCACAAAACAGCCATTTTCCATCGAACTTTTTGATGGAAATTTTTCAACTAGCCCTAGATGTCTCCTGTGCGGGCAGGCGAAGAGGACAAAAGTAGCTTCTGCCGATGGCTGCTATTCCCCACTCCCACATGATCATATCCTGTTAGGGCTCGTCTATTTCCCAGTAGCACAACTCCAAAGAGTTAACGATTACCACCCTTCTCCTTACAGCCACAATTTATATGGTTGTTCTGTTCATAGAAACAAACTTGCGATTTCTCAAATTCCCTCCGACCACAGGGAGCTGCATGTGAAGGTGGATGAATTCCGCCTGCAAATTCTGGCTTCCGGGGTAAATGTCACCTGGGAAGGACCAATGGACAATCAGTACTGAATGGATGGAATGTGTGTGTTGTGAGCTGAAACAATGGGTCAACTTGACATTAATGGGTGATAAGCTGCAAACAATGTGCAATTCAAGATCAATTAATTTATGTTCCTCCCTGCACCCTGCTCTGTACTAGGAAACTTTCTATAAATACAAGGACTGCTCCGCTTCATCATTTAAAGACCCTCTTTGTTCCTCTTCTCTCCAGGCTTGCTGAGATCCCAGTCGACCTCCAGCTATGAGGATCCTCTACCTTGTGTTTGTTGTTCTCTTAGTGGTCTCCATGGCTACCAAAGGTAAGAGGAAAGCGTAACAGATGGCAAACATGGATCCTGGTGGGGATGAGGATAAAATAATGATGTATTCCATATTCTATGATGTCAGTGGTGATACCCCCAGGAGAATTTTCTCCCTCAGTATTAAACTTGACTAAGCATTGGTACACCTCACTGAATATAGCACGGTCATTTTCCTTTGATTTGGGAACGAGAGGCCCGTTTGTCCAATCACACTGGCTTTATGCGGTTGTAGCTCCATTGACTTCAATGCAATTACTCTTGGTTTAAGGAACAGGGAAACTCGGGCCCCAAATACCTGCCTACCTTTAGCTCTCGCCCCAGGGGCCATCTGAATGACAAATCAGAAAAAGGAGCCAAGAGACATAAACAGTTTCAGATTCTGCTTCCTAGTCAAATCCTGATCGTAATCAGGGTCTGGGAGAAGGGCAAAAGAGGGACCTTATCTCCTGTCTATGAATGGGACTGAGTTAAGACAGCTGGGCTCCTTTGAGAACCTTCCCAAGAAGAGCACCAAGAAAGGAGGGGAACTCCAGATATGACAGGCTTTGTGGGGAGCTGCTAGGACAAATCTCCCTGCAGTAGAAGGGCAGCTGCCCTCTCCCCTATCTGGATACATCGATCCCAGGCAAGATAATGGAGAGGCTGATACAGGACTCAAAAAATAAAGAATTAAGGGAGGGTAATGTAATTAATGCCAATCACTATGGGTTTATGGAAAATAGATCCCATGAAACTAACCTGATTTTTTTTTTTAGATTTCAAATTTGGTTGATAAAGGTAATAGTGTTGGTGTAATATACTCAGACATCTGTAAGGCAATTGACTTGGTACAGCATGGCATTTTGATTAAAAACATCTTGAACGATATCAAATTAACATGGCACGCATTAAATGGATTAAAAGCTGGCTAACTGATAGATCTCGAAAGGTAATTGTAAATGAAGACTCATCATTGAATGGGTCTATTTCTAGTGGGGTCTCGCTAGATTGTTTCTTGACCCAACACTATTTAATATTGTTATTAAAGACCTGAAAGAAGACGTAAAATCATCACTGATAAAGTTTACAGATGACACAAACTGTGGGAGTGGTAAATAACTAAGAATACAGATCACTAATACAGAGCTATCTGGATTGCTTGGTAAGCTGGGCGCAAGCAAATAACATGTGTTTTAATATGGATGAATATAAATGTATACATCCAGGAACAAAGTATGTACTTACATGATGGGGGATTCTGTCCTGGGAAGCAGTGACTCTGGAAAAGATTTGGGGGTCATGGTGAATAATCAGGTGAACATGAGCTCCCAGTTTGACGGGGTGGTCAAAACAGCTAATGCAATTCCTGGATGCATAAACAGGGGAATCTCATGTCAGAGGGGAGGGGTTATTTTACTACTTTATTTGGCAATGGTGCAACTGCTGCTGGAATATTGTGTCTAGTTCTGGTGTCCACAATTCAAGAAGGATGTTAATAAATTGAAGAGGGTTCAAAGAAGAGCCACAAGAATGATTAAAGGATTAGAAAACATATTTTATAGTACTAAACTCAAAGAGCTCAATCTATTTAGCTTAATAAAGAGAAGGTTAAGGGAACAAATATTTAGTAGTGGATTCTTCAATCAAGCAGAGAAAGGTATAACATGCTTCAAAGGCTGCAAGTTGAAGCTAGACAAATTCAGAATGGAACTAAGGCATACATTTTTGACAGTGAGGGTCATTAACCATTGGAGCAACTTACCAAGGGTTATGGCGGATTCTCTATCACAGACAATCATCAAATCATGATGGGACTTTTTTTCTAAATGCTCTGCTCTAGGAATTATTGTGGGGAAGTTCTCTGGCCTGGGTTATGCAGGAGATCAGACTAGATATCACAATGGTGCCTCTGGCCATGGAGTCTATGAATCAAGAAGAGATTTTGGTCCCTCACTACTAAACAGGACTGAATATTGATGCTCCTCACTGAAAATAGCTATGTTAATTGACTCTTATTTGAGAACTTAAGGCCTGATTGTCCAATCACACTGTCTTTATGCAGATGTATTTCCATCTAAAACAATGCAGTTACAGATGATTTAAGTGAGGAGATGCGGGCCCCAAATTATCTGCCTCCCTTTACTTCTCGCCCAGAGATAACCTGAACAACAAATCAGAAAGATTTGCCAAGAAACAAACATGTTCAGATTCTGCTCTTCAGTGTGATCCTGCCAATTTTCTGGGCCTGGAAGGAGATCAAGGGTGGGTCCTTATCTCCTGTATATGAATGGTCTGAGTTGAGGCAACTGGCCTCCTTTGAGAACCATCCCAAGAGGAGTGCCAGGGAGGAAGGGGAATTCCAGAGATAACAGGATTTGTTGAGAGCTGCAAGGAGGAAACCTCCTGCAGCCTTCATGACCACCTCTGAATTACTGTCCTCTCCCCTGTCTGGATGCTTCATAGTTACATCGGCTGCTTCTGCTCACTGGGGCACAGGTAGGGATCCAGCTCACAGGGTATTAAATGAGCCGGTCCAGCCACAACCTCTACTGGTTCACTGGGATCCTGCACTTGTAGAGGTGGGGAGAGACAAGTGGCAACGGCCATGTGGAGTAGCACCTCCTTTCCAAGGTCAGAAGCTTCCCTGTGCTGGGAGACCTGGGACAGAATGACATCTACCCCGAAATTACCTCCCATGAACATTCAGCAAGGAAAACCAAATCTGAGCCACTTGCTGCTCAGTTGTGACCTTCGAGCCAATGGCCTGCACTGAGGGTGGTGTGGGGCTGCATTGGCCCAAGGGGAACACTAGGGGGTGCTGTGCCTCAGGTAGTGAGATAGAACCCCCAGGCACTCAAGGTTTAGTTTGCTCACAGCTACACACCTTCAGTAGCTGACAAGCTCTGATGGTCGATATGGGGTGAGAGCCTGAGGCTATTCCACCTCCCCCTCTCCCAGCCTATTCAATCCAACAAGTTCTGTGGTCTGCATGTGTGCAATGCTCTGCTTATCCACAGGGCCTTACTACATAACTACACTTTCTTTCCCTTGTGAAGGGTCTGGGGCAGCTCGGGACACACAGTACTGTGTGAAAAATGGTGGAGAGTGCAAATCGTCGTGTACTTTTCCCATAAACAGAATTGGCTGCTGCCGTGACGGGGCCTGGGTATGCTGTAAACAGTAGAAACCAGCGGAAGTCCTGAAAAACCCAAGAGGAGATGAGTAGAATCAACAGAACAAGCTGTTCTACTCCTGGGTCTTCAATCCACTTATTAAACAAATGGACGTGACGTGGCCTTTACTGTGTCCTGTGTGCTGCTTTGATTCTTGTTGCGTAATAGTATAACAATAGCACGTAGGTTTCTCAAGATCAGGGTTGTATGGTGCTAGGCACTGTACAAACACAGTAAGAGACAGACCCTGGGCCAAAGAGTTTACAATCTAAACAGACAAAGGAAGACTTATTAACCTCACTTTACAGATGGGGAACTGAAGCACAGAGAGATGAATTGGTTTTCTGAAGGTCACACAGAGACTTCTGCCCTACGACAGATGTCCTAAGGCCAGTGGGGAACATGGGATGTTTTAAGCAAACACAGCCAGCCTGTTCAAGACATATGTTTTGGGCAGAGTTTAGGGCAGGGATCGACAACCTTTGGCATGCAGCCCGTCAGGGAAATCTGGTGGCAGGCCGGGATGGTTTGTTTACTTGCAGCGTCCGCAGGTTCAGCCGATCGCGGCTCCCACTGGCTGCAGTTCGCCGTTCCAGGCCAATGGGGGCTGCGGGAAGCGGCGCGGGCCGAGGGATGTGCTGGCCGCCGCTTCACGCAGCCCCCATTGGCCTGGCCTCACCTCAGAGCCTGCATCCCCAGCCCAGAGCCCTGACCCCCTCCCACACCCAACCCCCTACCCCAGCCCAGAGCCCCGTCCCACCCATGAACCCCTCAGTCCAGCCCCACGCTGCAGCTCTCACCCCCGCACTCCAACCCTCTGCCCCAGCCCACACCCCTCCAACCCTGAGCCCCTCCCACACCCCAAACCCCTCATCCCCAGCTCCGTTGGGTCGCGGGCATCAACAATTTTCTTCAACTGGGTCGCCAGAAAAAAAGTTTGAAAACCACTGACTTAGGGGGTCAATATTTCAAAGGTAGCCTCCAAAACTTTGCTGACACTAGTTTATGTGTGGGTAACAGACCTTTGTGCATGTGCAAACATGGTAACTAAATGCAGAAAACAAACAAAGTTATATACACAATTGCTCTTTTGTATGTGTAGACCCAGAGTTTTGTATGCGCAGCCCCGGCCCCCTGGAGCACTGCTTTACCGCGTTCTATCCGAATTCGTGTTATATCAGGTAGCGATATATCGAGTAGCGTTATATCGAGGTAGAGGTGTACTTTAAATATTCTGTACTTAGTGTTTGTATTTAGGTATATTTTCAAGCATAAGTAACTATTTTAACTGTTATTTTTTTCAGAATTGTTATTTGAAACAATCACATCCTGTCTTCAGGAGGAAGTGTTGGAGATTATGCTGTTATTGAAGAAAAATGCCCATTTCATGGAATGATATGTTGTCTATACATTACACACACTTTGGGAAGGAAATTTATAAATGTATTTACATTACGAGATTTTTTTCCCATTGCTATTCTATGTTTATTTGTGTATATGAATAAAATGGCATTGTTGCTCTTTTTCTTTCTCTTCCGCTAGGTGCTGATATTATTTAGATTGTTGTCCACATATTGACCAGACAATTGCAGGGAATACAGGAGTTGAAAGTACTTCTGCTTATACTCGTATGTGCACTTATAAATACTTAAGTACTATCTCCACAGTATACTTGTACTTAAAAGTTCTGCTGTCATGGTGCAGTTGGCACTTACACTTACGTCCTTTTTTCAGTACTTATGGCAACACTGCAAATACTCACCAAAAATGCATAATTTCCATCTCCAGTATTTATATGGCCCAAATCAACATAGTATGACTGCCTCATATCTCATGATCTGGATGACCTCGTAAACTGGAGTAATAGTAATAGGATGAAATTTAATAGTGAAAAGTGCAAGGTTATGCATTTAAGGATTAATAACAAGAATTATTGTTATAAGCTGGGGACGCATCAGTTGGAAGTAACAGAGGAGAAGGACCTCGGAATATTGGTTGATCACAGGATGACTATGAGCTTCCAATGTGATATGCCCGTGAAAAAAGCTAATGAGGTCTTGGGATATATAATATATAAATGAAGATATACCTATCTCATAGAGCTGAAAGGGACCCCCAAGGGTCATCGAGTCCAGCCCCCTGCCTTCACTAGCAGGACCAATTTTGCCCCAGATCCCTAAGTGGCCCCCTCAAGGATTGAACTCACAACCCTGGGTTTAGCAGGCCAATGCTCAAACCACTGAGCTATCCCTCAAAGAGCTTGGCTTGTTTAGCCTAACCAAAAGAAGGCTGAGGGGAGATATGATTGCTCTCTACAAATATATCAGAGGAATAAATACCAGGGAGGGAGAGGAATTATTTAAGCTCAGTACCAATACGGACACAAGAACAAATGGATATAAACTGGTCATCAGGAAGTTTAGACTTGAAGTTAGATGAAGGTTTCTAACCATCAGAGGAGTGAAGTTCTGGAACAGCCTTCCAAGGGGAGGAGTGGGGGCAAAAGACATATCTGGCTTCAAGACTAAGCTTGATAAAATTATGGAGGGGATGGTATAATGAGATTGGTCTTTGACTATTAGCGGTAAAGATGCCCAATGGCCTGTGATGGGATGTTAAATGGGGTGGGATCTGAGTTACTACAGAGAATTCTTTCCTGGTTGTCTGGCTGGTGAGGCTTGCCCACATGCTCAGGGTTTAGCTGATCGCCATATTTGGGGTTGGGAAGGAATTTTCCTCCAGGGCAGATTGGCAGAGGCTCTGGGGGGTTTTCACCTTCCTCTGCAGCGTGGGGCACGAGTCACTTGCTGGAGGATTCGCTGCACCTTGAAATCTTTAAACCATGATTGAGGATTTCAATGGCTCAGACACAGGTTTGATACAGGAGTGGGCAGTAGCGGCGCCAGCTTTGCCGGCGCCCTAGGCGGCGGCAGGTCCCGCCCCCGAAATCCCGCCCCCAACAGCGGCGGCGGAAGGTCCCGCCCCCAAATTTCTACGGGCGGCGGGGGCGCAGGCGCCCCCAAAATAGCAGCGCCCTAGGCGACCGCCTAGGTCGCCTAATGGGAGCGCCGGCCCTGGGTGGGTGAGATTCTGTAGCCTGCGTTGTGCAGGGCGTCAGACTAGATGATCATAATGGTCCCTTCTGACCTTAAAGTCTATGATTTTATGATTCATTATTTTTAATGTATTTATCCTCCCAACACTTCTGGCAGGTAGGGAAGTAGCATCCCCATTTTACAGATAGAGAACTGAGGCAGAGAGAGACTAGATGACTTGTTCAAAGTCACACAGGAAGTTGAAGGCAGAGCAGGGAACTGAGCTTGAGTCTCCTGAGTCCCTGGCGACAGCTCTAACCACTGTACCATCCTTCTTCTCTATCCCCATAATGTGATCCCTTGAATCACAGCAAGACCGGGCTCTTAATAATGTTAAAAGGGTCTTAAGTCCCTCTGATTCAGCAATTCTGCTGATTTAAACGAAAAGTTATTCCAGTATAACTATGTCGGTGTGGGGTGTGATTTTTTTTTTTTTTTTTTACTGATCTAGTAATAACAGTACAACCCCTAATATGGGTGCAATCATACAAAGGTACCTTATACTAGTAATGCTTATTTCCATTCCTGAACCAGGATTGGTTATACTGGCATAAGCACCTTTTATACCCATATAACAACATCTAAAAACTTTTATACGGGGTAGAAGAGTGACTCACCAGCAGGCACACCCCCTGGTCGCTGGACATGGTGTACCATGCTCTCGTCCTCTAATGTCCCCTGCTGACAGCTATTCCAGCCCTGCAATGTTCTGTTTCTTCTCATGGCTCGGCTCTCCAGCCAGGTCATGTGCAGTCCCATAAAACAACAATCCAATAAGCTTACATCAGGTCTTTGTCCTGACCCTGGGCTCTGTGGCCCTTACACCTCTTATCTCAGAAGGCTTTCACGCCACCTTCCTCAGTGGCTGGTAGGGGGACCCAATCCCCCTCTCTATGCTTGGTTCTAGTCCAGGACCCTCTGGGCAAGCTGCTAGTGTCTGCTGCCTCCATGGTCTACTTCATACCCAGTCTCTAGGTCCTTTTCTCCAGCAGTCCCCTTTTGGGCTCACTCCTCCAGAGGCTCTTTGCCCCTTCCCAGGCTCTGCAGAATTCTTGCCTGCTCTTCCACAGAGCAACATCTTCCAGGGCCTTCTCCCTGGAGCCCCAGCTCCTTGTCTGCTTCTTCCCAGGCTCTCTGTGTGTGCAACCATCTCCCTCAAAGCCCCAACCCCAGAGCTGCCTCCCGGGCACCTGGCCTGTTTGTCAAGAGTCACCACAGTAGCTTACTCCACTCTTGTGCTTTCGCAACACCTCTCCTGGTCCTTTTCCAAAGCTCCCTTCTTGGGAGAGGATCCCAAAGCCAGGCCTAGCCTCCTGCCTTCTCCTGCTCTGGAGTCAGTCCTTCCTTTATTAATCACCCAGCTCCTCTCCAGCTGGGCCTAATCCTAAATTGGGCCTCACCCACCCTCCAGGTGTAACTGGGTCACTAATTGCTCTCTAGCTCCAGTTAACTCTTTCTCTGCCAGTGTGGGTGGGTGAGGTAAACACCCTCAGTGTTGCCAACTCTTGTGATTTTTTTTTCCTAATTCAGAGGCTCTCAGCAGGGGCTGAGGCCAGTCTGATGATGATGCCAGATGCTCCAGCCCTCACAGGAATTTAAGCCCAGCCTGTGGGGAAAACCCCTCTCTCATTGGCTGCCTGCCCCACTGCCCTGCCTCCTGGAGCAGAACAACCAATCAGAGCTGCTGTAAGAAGAGATCTTTCTCCCCCTCTTCTCAGTAATGTGACACCGATCTCACAGGATGAGAAAGGGAGAGGAGGGAGCTATCGAGCAGGGGGGCAAAACTGATGGGGGCTGGGGCCTTAGAGGGTGCTAAACTGATGCGGGGGCTGCAGAGACAGGATTGATTTGGATGTCTGGGGGCAGAATTAATTGCTGGGCAGAGGACAGGTAGATGTGGGGTGAGAGCTTCTGCAGCAGGGGCCAGAATTGCCTAACCCAGTAAATTTGGGAGAATGGGCAGCTCTGTCACACACCCAGACTAAGGATGGGCCGGGGGAGTTCAAAAATCAAAAGGCAGAGGCAGCCCAAAACACCTTTCTAAACACATCTGGTTATTTGGGGGGAATCAAACTCTTGATTTTTGAGGATCTGACTCACGGTTTTTGATCTCTTGAGGTTACCCAGACTGCATCCCCTCGCATGCAGGTATCGTTAAACTGGCAAAACTCTCGAGTGCAGACAAACCCGTCGTTATTTTACACATTGTTCGTTATACGTATGCCTGACAGTGTTTTGTTGCATTGGGAACTAACTTGCTACTTGTCACATCCCCTCTGAGCCGGATCTGAAGGAGGGAGAATTTCACCCCATCTTGTCCAGCTGCTGGGGCAGAGCGAATTGTGCATATTTCATGGGAGAAACATAATGGCAAAGTGGAACGGCCAAAAAAAAAAGAGAGAGAGAGAGAGAAACATGAGTGCTGAATAATCAGGAAGTGCATATTATTGAGAATGGATCCAGTGGGTCAGAGTGACCTGAAAAGGGATTGAGAAGCCAGCAACCTGTATTTGGGGAGTGACTAATTTATGCTCCTCCCCTTGTGCTCTGCTCTCTGGTAGGGGACTTTCTATAAATACAGGGACTTCTCACATATGCCATTCGAACAATTGCACACTCCATCTATCTCGGTACCTCTGACGGGCCAGCCACACCTTCGGTCATGGAGATCCTTTACATTCTGTTTGCTGTTCTCTTCTTGGTCTCCCTGGCGACCGCAGGTAAGACTGAAACACATAGGGGATTGTGTTATGCTTATTAGAAGCACATGGGATCTTTTTCAGGGGAAAAGGCAATACGCCGCATTTACTGAAGATACAACAATTAGCATATGCATTCACTCACACACACACACAGACACACACACACACACTGTCCCACCAGTCGATGTTATAGTTACCAGTCCAGAGTCCGGATCAATCTAGTGGCCAGCTAGGTTGATCACGGGTAGGGAGGAGCTGGGTTCCGTTGGGCATGACACGATGCTCCGGGAAAGTCTTGGCAGGACAAACCCAAAGTTTCATGGCAAGGCCCCCTGTTTATATAGTCATTTTCCTTCATTGAGTTTTGCACCGTTGTGCTGTAATTAATTGTTGTTTGATGAGTGCTTGTTTTTTTAATTTTGTTGTTGTTCTTTTATTAAGTCTCTCAGGGAGTTACCCCATGCTGGTTTTGATCACAGCTATCTCGTCCCCATTGATAGGTGCCTGTCTCATTTTTAGAGTCGTCAATCTGCCCACCTCTGACATTTCAACAGGGGCATGTTGCAGCCTCCTGGCGCCCTTGCGTCTGTCTCCGGTTTCTCCCTAGACCATCTGGTTCAGTGATGGCCTTCACACTTATCTCTTAACACACATTCCTCATTCACACACAAAACAGAATTAATTGATACAGAACATTTTGAACAGGAACATCAAATTGCAATGCAAAAGAAAAACAATCATGGCATTCTTCTACTTATTTTAAAATGCTAAGCCTACAACAAACTGGTGACCCGCAAAGGTCTGTTACTGCCTTGAAATCAGTCCAGACACAAAGAAATTCTGGCTGATGCATCTCTACCAATGGCACATTAGGCCATCCTTTCTGCTACTCAAAAAGGGTGGCTGGCAGGATATGGTCAAATCATACATCAATACATTTAATACATGCTACATTATTATTTTATTATTCTTTATTTTTTATTTTAAATTATACAAAATACAAACATAAAATCTACTACTACATGTCCCCCTTTTAACCCCTCAGGAACAATTCTTGAGTGGGTCATATTTTATACAATTGTTTTTATAGCAATATACTGAGAGACAATTTGAGCTTGTGGTTGTAATTTAACAAACATTCTTTTTGTTCAATAGCACATACAACACATTCCTAGCAAGCAAACACAGGACAATATTAACACAACTAGGAATAGGTGAAACATAATAGACAATATGCCTTTAGGGGTCGGCGACCAGCCTGTAAAAACGTCGTACCAATGATAGGCTGTCAGGTTTTTTTTAGATTTAGCAATTTTTAGCATGTTTTTATTTGCATGTAATATTTGAATGACACGCTTCCCTATATTCCTTTGTGTTTGTTGTAAAAACGGAGTCACCTTTGTTTCTGACAACAAGTGATCGGTTAGATTGTGCCAATCCAGGCCAAGGGTAACAGAGAAATTAACCAGGGTGGCGTTTATAGTGCTTTGTGCTTTTTTAATTTTTGGTAAATAGTACGTGTGATTGCTAGTATATAATACATGGGCATTACATCCATAGTCATTCACTGGGGGTTGGCTGATACTTGCATTTTTTTAAAATACTGTTTCCCAGGATGTAACACATACACATTGTTTGTTGTACAAAACACGTATCACATTTTTTAGTTCATCCCATACATGTTCCCAATGATGTGTCCTTGCTGCATGGTTCTGTGGTGACAGGTAGGGACAAGCACACCCATTTCTGTGGGTTCCACTTCGTACTCCCTCGGGTGTCCAATAATTTCTCCTTTTTCCCAGCCCACTGACCCATAACCCGGGGTAGCCAAAAGTATCCCATGGTCAATTTTGGGAGCGGGCTCACTTTTCATATTTCTGTCTCCACAGACTGTTGGTGAGCAATTTTAATAATAATTTTACCTAATAACAAATCAGGCTTAACCATGCTGGAAACATATTGCCTCCATTCATATTTGTAGGTATTGAACAAGGACCTCTTCCGTTGTTTTAAAAGATGGGTTAATACCCGAACATTCCCAGATATTACCCAAAACATTTCGTGTTCAAGTGCTGCTAAACTAAGAATTTGCATTTTAGTACATTCTATGGCTAAGGCAGTTTTATTCCCTAATTCTATTTGTTGTTTATATAGCAGCCAGGAGGTGGTCTTTAGCCACCTCCACATATTCCATGTTGCTTTTAGGTTTCCCAGACCGATTTGTACCAAGTTCACAGTTGTATTTGCCTGCTTGTGAATGAGACTATCTTGCAGTTGTGACAAGGAACTCAACTTATTTTTAAATACCTGCAGGTTTATAGTATTTATAATTCCTGCTTCAAAACCAATCCTTCCTAATATGGTGTCTGCTACCTGAGGATGTTTCCCTGTTAACAGACTGGCATTCCTTGACCTCTGCCCTTTTGCAATATTGGTTTTTGTAAATACAGTTTAAATGCTTATTATTATTTTTTTTTTTGCTTAGTGCAGTATTTTTTTTGTAACACAATACACAACAATGCTAGCAACAAAACAAACAACACAAGACAAAACATAAAACACAAAACACAATTTTTGCTGCGACAGTAGATTCATGGTATTTTGGGTTGCTTTTCAGCTGGTACCAGCTTTTCCTGATTTTTTTGAAAGACAAAAAGAACATGTTTCTACCTCTTTTGGGGTGGCAGATTATTGCTTAAAATATCCCTTTCTTTTACAAATACCCTTGCTGATTGCAGGCAAAACAGAGGAATTACCCCCATACTTTCCTGTGTTTTTGTTTTATAGGCAGGCCAGGTTTCAATGGCTTCTACTTTTTAAGGGTTTAGGGTGCATTATTCCACTGTTCAGTTATTAAATTGATGAGGTGGTGTACCTCAGGTTTTTTTTATACAGCATACCAAATTTGTAATGGTTTTTTTGCTGTGCTAAGCTTTAAGTTTATTCACAGGTAATAGCTGAGAAGCATCATATGACCTCAAAGGTTCTTTTCAAAAGTTATACACACTATACATTTTATTATACCATGTTTTTTTATTTAGACAATTTGTTTTTGAGGCCAGTGTGTTCAATGTTCTTAAAATCTTTGCATAGGCTTTTTAATGTAATTATATTTTGGGTGTTTTGGGGAATTAAAAGGTAGGGGTATCATGCATATAAGGAGACCTCTTTTGTACCTGTCTTCAGATATTAGCACTGCATATACACACACAAAAAGTACCAGTATATATATATTTTTCTACTTAGGGTTAACCTGTCCTTTTATTTTTAGGTTTGACTTCTTTGTGCTGCCATTTATGGGCAGTTTTCTCCTTCCTTTAGGTAATTTGCATTAACACAGATGCTTTCTGGCTTGCTTTTGGATCCAAAGCCATCAGCAGCTCAGAGACTCCATCTTAAAAGGGACACAATTAACTTTCACCAGAGTTTTGATTTCTTTTTACTTTTACTTTTTGCTTTCAAAACACACAGCAATCTGAAAAAGAAAACACAACCCATTGTGGCTCCCTTTGAAGCCCTAATAGGATTTCAATTAAGTGGTATGGTATGTTTTCGCATTTCTTTTACCCCTTCTACAATATACACTACACATGTTCTGGGGAAAATGCACATTTTTTTCATAGTTTAACTTCTATAACAGTAGCCATATTAATTTTTACATAAGGTGTAACTGTTTGGGGTTTTTTTGTGCTTACAGAGTTTTTATGTACCCTTATTAAAGTGACAGTTTAGAGCCACCTTAAGGCTCAGTGTTCCTAATGTTGCTTTTGTTTTGTTTTGTGCCCCTCACCCCTGCTGTTGCTCCAGAGGGACACAGGGGTTTTTTTTGGTTTTTTTTTTACTACAGCTTTTATTTGCTATTTTGTTACCAAAAACCAAATCCACAATCTCTTTCCTTCCTCCTGGGTTTGACTGCCCTGCTGCAGCCACGACTTTGGTTTTTAAAAAGATATTGAGCTTTATAAAGCATTGAGCTACCTCAAGGGTTAAATGCTAAATTCCCAAAGCCAAACAACACTGGTTCCCTGTGTCTGGCAAAAAGTCTGTCAGGTTTGCAACTTTGAATGAAAGATTCAAATGGATTTTAGTGGTGTTATGTAAAAACCAAACCAAACCAATTTATTTTAAACCTACAAAACAAGAGTTTTACAAACCAGGAGTGTTGGTTTAGGTCCTAAACACTCCACATATTTACACAATATATTTATACACACAGATACATACATACTTTTTTGCTTAACATCCCTTACACCGCTTTAATTTTTACACAGCTGTACATCGATTACATTGGTATACATTTGGGGGCAGTTAAGTTCCAATAGACACCCTTTATGTTCTTTTAGCAAATTTGACTAAATTGTCCATAGTCAAATTATTTAAATTAGATTGTTTTTTTTGCCTGGATTATTTACAGACATTCCTTTGGGGAAAGGGCCCATTTTCCCTTCAGAATGGCTGCAAAGAAACCAAGAATTCTCTTTTTATAACACTTTTCCTTTTGAACATTTTTACAGCATTCAACTGCTTAATTCCCTCCAGCCTCTGCAGAGTTAACTTCTCACTTTCTTTCCTTAAATCACTTGCTTATTTTCCAAAATGACACCTTCATTAGTTCAGATATCACCATTCCAAGTATTGTTCCAGGGATCTGAATTCCCCATGCCCGTACTTACTACTTCCCTTACTCCTGTCACTATGCCCTCAGGGCTCCCAACCTGTTTTCCAATCTCTTTATTTGTTGCCTTCCTGCTTGTCTGGGCCCGATCCTGCTTTCCTCGCTGAACCGCCCCTTCTCATGGGCACAGGCTTTGTTCCACTACCAATTTAGCAAAGAGGGTGAGCTCCTTAACTAGCCCCCACCCCTCCTGGTCCCTTTCCTTAAACATTTTTTTTAAAATTGTGAAATCACCACAATATCACTCACAAAAAATACTACACTGCTCAAACTCCTATATCCTTCAGAGTTTGGTTTAACAGAGCAAGATTTGTTTAAAAGGCATAATTTCCTGTATGAATGGCAATTTTTTCTGCTCTTTTTGAGCTTTGTTCTTAGGGGACTCTTTTATTTTTATAACTTTTCCGTGCCCACGCTCGTGCTGGGACTTACACAACACAGAAAGTCTATACCCACCAAAAACTCTGCCTGACAGAGCAGGAGGGAGGAACGCTAAGCCCCCTACCTTTTGGGCTCGATCCTGCTATGACCGAGGGTATATTCACCTATGCAATTTTTCCCCGACAGACGGATAGGAGCGAGGACTCTAACCCTCCCGCTTATGGCCCGGCACTTCTACGACCGGGGGTATATATACCTAGACAGTTTGTACTAATAGTTTATATCTGTATAGTTTTCCCCGACAGACGGGTCGGAGCGAGGACTCTAATCCTCCCCCTATTGTCCCGCACTTCTACGACCAGGGGTGTGCACACCTGAATGATCGATCACTTCATATGGATGGGACCTTTTAGCAATATTTAGCAGTATGTTTAACAATCACAGTGCATGTCTTCCCCCTTTCGCAATTCTCTACCAAAAATATTATGCTTATAAGAAACACACGGGATCTTTTTCAGGGGAAAAGGCAATACANCGTAATTTCCTGTATGAATGGCAATTTTTTTCTGCTCTTTTTGAGCTTTGTTCTTAGGGGACTCTTTTATTTTTATAACTTTTCCGTGCCACGCTCGTGCTGGGACTTACACAACACAAAAAGTCTATACCCACCAAAATCTCTGCCTGACAGAGCAGGAGGGAGGAACGCTAAGCCCCCTACCTTTTGGGCTCGATCCTGCTACGACCGAGGGTATATTCACCTATGCAATTTTTCCTCGACAGACGGATAGGAGCGAGGACTCTAACCCTCCCGCTTATGCCCGGCACTTCTACGACCGGGGGTGTATATACCTAGACAGTTTGTACAAATAGTTTATATCTGTATAGTTTTCCCCGACAGACAGGTCGGAGCGAGGACTCTAATCCTCCCCCTATTGTCCCGCACTTCTACGACCAGGGGTATGCACACCTGAATGATCGATCACTTTATATGGATGGGACCTTTTAGCAATATTTAGCAGTATGTTTAACCGTCACAGTGCATGTCTTCCCCCTTTCGCAATTCTCCACCAAAAATATTATGCTTATAAGAAACACACGGGATCTTTTTCAGGGGAAAAGGCAATACACCGCGTTTATTGAAGATACAACAAATGCATTCAATCACACACACACACATTGTCCCGATAGTCGATGTTATAGTTACCAGTCCAGAGTCCGGATCAATCTAGTGGCCAGCTAGGTTGATCACGGGTAGGTAGGAGCCGGGTTCTGACGGTCGCGACACGGTGCTCCGGGGAAGTCTTGGCAGGACGAACCCAAAGTTTCATGTACATTATTATTTTATTATTCTTTATTTCTTATTTTAAATTATACAAAATACAAACATAAAATCCTACTACTACAACTGTAAATCGCAACCCTAGTGAGTATTAGGAAACTGCACTGATGAGGGGTACAGTTCCTGTCCCTGGTATGGGAATGAGGTAGGAAATTCAGAGCATCAGGTTCCAGACATCGGGATTTGAAGGAGTATGTGATTTTGGGGCCACGGTTAGTGTATTAGCAAATTTGCAGATGACACTAAACTGGGAGGAGTGGTAGATACGCTGGAGGGTAGGGATAGGATACAGAGGGACCTAGACAAATTAGAGGATTGGGCCAAAAGAAACCTGATGAGGTTCAACAAGGACAAGTGCAGAGTCCTGCACTTAGGACGGAAGAATCCCATGCACTGTTACAGACTAGGGACCGAGTGGCTAGGCAGCAGTTCTGCAGAAAAGGACCTAGGGGTTACGGTGGACGAGAAGCTGGATATGAGTCAACAGTGTGCCCTTGTTGCCAAGAAGGCTAACGGCATTTTGGGCTGTATAAGTAGGGGCATTGCCAGCAGATCGAGGGACGTGATCGTTCCCCTCTATTCGACATTGGTGAGGCCTCACCTGGAGTACTGTGTCCAGTTTTGGGCCCCACAGTACAAGAAGGATGTGGAAAAATTGGAAAGAGTCCAGCGGAGGGCAACAAAAATGATTAGGGGGCTGGAGCACATGAGTTATGAGGAGAGGCTGAGGGAACTGGGATTGTTTAGTCTGCAGAAGAGAAGAATGAGAGGGGATTTGATAGCTGCTTTCAACTACCTGAAAGGGGGTTCCAAAGAGGATGGATCTAGACTGTTCACAGTGGTAGCAGATGACAGAACAAGGAGTAATGGTCTCAAGTTGCAGTGGGGAAGGTTTAGTTTGGATATTAGTAAAAACTTTTTCACTAGGAGGGTGGTGAAGCACTGGAATGGGTTACCTAGGGAGGTGGTGGAATCTCCTTCCTTAGAGGTTTTTAAGGTCAGGCTTGACAAAG
Source organism: Platysternon megacephalum (assembly GCA_003942145.1). NCBI lineage: Eukaryota > Metazoa > Chordata > Testudines > Platysternidae > Platysternon > Platysternon megacephalum. The sequence continues at coordinate 425,012 of QXTE01000305.1, forward strand.
CCCTGGCTGGGATGATTTAGTTGGGAATTAGTCCTGCTTTGAGCAGGGGGTTGGACTAGATGACCTCCTGAGGTCCCTTCCAACCCTGATATTCTATGATTCTATGATTGTACTCAAGGTCTGTTACTGATGGCGTGGGAGCAGCAGTGCACACGGTGAGTCAGTCTGCCTTCCTGCTAAGTGCAAGGAGAATGGGTAATTGGTAATGGGAGAAGGTGGGTGATTCCCTTCTGCAGTACCTGGCGCGTGAGTAAGAATAGAAAACTCATCCTGCTGTTACGCTTCTGCTATACGTAGGTATCAAACACCTCTAAATCAAATCCCAGCACACCTGGATTTTTGTGTTTAAATCTATCTTTGTTACTCATTTTATATGTCTTAGCTGGCTGCCACCATTACAGGGCCTCACAAACTTTAATTCATTGAGTCTTAGGCCCCCCAGGAGATAGGGAAGTGCTATTGTTCCCATTGTACAGCTAGGCTTCTAAAGCACAGAGAGGCTAAGTGACTTGCCCAAGACCATCCAGGAAACATGTGGCAGTGCAGGGACTTGAACTTGGGTCTCGTAATGCCCAGGTTAGCACCCTAAGTGCTGTACCATCCTTTGAAAATTAGATACTCTTTCCCTTTTGTAGGACACCGGAGGTTTCCAGACACCCAGTCTTGCATCAGACGTGATGGTTACTGTAAAGCAAAATGCACGAAGATCGATAGCCGGGATGAAGTGGAGGTGGGGACCTGCAGGAATGGAAGGCAGAAATGCTGCCGACCTAAGCGTCTGGTAAGACAGTTGCACCCGTTTCTCTCAGATATGGACCTCGTCTGGTGTCCATCAAGCAGAATTGGAGGCTGTGGGACAGATCCTCATCTGGTATAAATCGGCATAGCTCCATTGACTTCAGTGGATCCATGCCACCATACATCAGTCGAGGATCTGACTGTGTGTAACCTTTAGGAGGACAATAATGCTCACCAACCCAAAAATAATTCCCAATGTACATGCGGGAATGAGCATCGGGGAGTTCTATCTCCTGTAATGTCTTGCACGATCAGGTTCTGTTCAAATCCTCACCGAGAAAAATCACTGTACCCACGGGGAGAGAAACGGATTGATACTATAGGATAATGGCTTCCACTCATTTCAGGCCCCCTCTTCCTTCCCATCCGGATCCCACTTCCTGAGCTGGTGTAAATCAGCACAACTCCATTGACGTCAATGGAACTACACCCCTCGCTTGGGAAGCTGGGCCCCTTCAAACAAAATGTATTTTACTACAGCCACATGCAAGGTCACGTATCTAGCAACAAACAACACAGGCCACAGCTACAGAACAGGGGACTGTATCCTGGAAAGCAGTGACCCTAAAGGATTTAGGGCATAGCAGACAAACAGCTCAACATCAGCTCCCACTGCAATGCTGTGGCAAAAAGGGTAATGCTGTCCTTGGATGTACACACAGGGAAGTAGTGTGTAGGAGCAGGCAGGTGATGTTACCTCCACATCGATGAGACTGTGTGCAGTTCTGATGTCCAGAATTAAATGTAAGCAGGGGCTGAATGAGCTCTCCCCTGACATCTAGTGATGAAGAGGGGGAAGGACGTCAGGAGCAGACCGTATTCGCATAGACACACCTACTCCGCCTAGGTTTTCAGCTGTTTTGCCAAAGTGACCAGTCTTGGCTGGTTTGGGGTTATAATTCACTTTGGTATTGAATGCTGGGGTAATGAAATATTGTTATCCTTCTTCTATGAGTAAAGGGCAGCAGAACTGTACTTAGCATGCCCTGATTGGGGGAGTCACCCTAAACTTAACCTCACTTGCTAACCAAGGGGTACAGATGCCAGATCCCACTGTATGTTACAAAGGATGGGGGCAAGTGTTTCTATTTAGTGGTGTGGTTGGCATGTAAAGAATCTTAGGTACTATTTAACTTCTTTTACCTTACTGTTTAAAGAGAAAACTGATTAGGTTTTACTGAGAGTTCTTATTTCTGTTCAGTGATTATTAAAGCTGAAATTGCTGCTGTAGAGATTTAAAGGCTAAACCTTAGATCTGCAGTGTGGGTGGTATTGTAGTGAAAGCCACGCAGAGGCTGGGGTTGTAATGAGGGTCCCCATGACCCAGTGAAATCATTAAGAACTGGGCTAAGAGGAGGAATCTCAGAACCCAGCATTGCAGTGATAGTGGGGACCGGCCAGCAGCAGCAGTGGGGTGTGGTGGAGAGAGAGGGGAGTGGTGTGTTACAGGGACATTTGTTCTGCGGACTTTCACGCCACAAGGTGGGAAACTGAGGCGAAGGACACTGCCCAGTGTACTCTGGGGTGGGTGTTTACTTATGGTTTACATGCTTTTGAATCGTTGTTGCAGTGTGTTTCCAAATGAATGCTGAGTTCCATCTCCCTTTTAATAACCGTTTCCTTTTGTTATACCCAGACTCAGTGCTTGTGAGAGGGGAAGTATTGCCTCTTAGAGGTGCCCTGGGGACATGTTTAGTTTTCCCGGATTAGTGGGTGGGGAGCCAACCTGGTTGTGTGTTGTATTGTTAAGAGGCACCCCTAGATATTCAACCCAGCCCTTGTTGCTGTCAACAGCACCTGGCAAAAGGGTTGCAGAAAAACTGAAGAAGGTGTAGAGAAGAGCCACAGAAACAATTCAAGGGCTTTAGGAAATGCTTTTCTGTGAGAGATGTAAAGAGCTCAATCTGTTTAGCTTATCAGAAAGAGACTGGATGACAGTGACTGGATGACAGTGTATAACTACCTTCACAGGGAGAAAATACCAGATACTAAAGGGCTCTTCAATCTAGCAGAGAAAGGCAGAACAAGAACTAACAGTTGGAAGTTTTCAGCCGAATTCAAACTGGAACTAAGACACAAGCGGGTGATTAAGAACTGGAACAAACTACCAAGGGAAGTGGTGGATTCTCCCATGTCTGGGACTCTTCAGATCAGGACTGGAGGCCTTTCTGGATGTTATGCTTTAGCCCAACACAAGTTACTGGGCTCAATACAGGGGTAACTGGGTGGAATGCAATGGCCTGTGTTATGCAGGAGATCAGACCAGATGAGTTAATGGCCCCTGCTGGCCTTAAAATCTATGCATCTATGATGCTGCGAGGCATTTTTACAAGCTGAGGAGCTGGCCCCAGATGTGAAAATGTCAGGTTCACGAGGCCTTAAATATCCAACTCATAGGCTGCCGCCTCTGCCAGCACTGTGTAGGCGCCTTCCCCGTAGCCATCCCCCTTATTAGGTTTAAGTTTCACTATGGCCTCCTGGATCGTAAAGTCCTGCCACGCAGACTCAAATGACTCCACCTGCCCCGCACCAATGTATTGAGGCCACAGTCTGTTCTAAGCAGACATGGATTTTGGGTGCCCTTCAGGTGTGCCACGCTGGACACTCAAGAACTCAGCCTGCTCCCCCACTACCCTAGATCAATCACTTAGGAAAGAATCTGGCCTCCTGCATAACGCAGGCCAGAGAACATCACCCAGTCATTTGTGAATCAAACCTGTAACCTCTGATTGAGCTGCGACGTACGTTTCTGAAAGGCATTCAGTCTTGACTTTAGGAACAGGGTATTTGTTCAAATGTCTCTCTCTCCCCCAACCTTTCATATGCTGTTTGCCTTCTTGAAGTGTGAGGTCTTCAAGGCAGAGATGTAGTACTTGTTGGTACAGCACCTAGGACAAAAGGTGCCCAATCTTGACTGAGCACTCTGGGCATAAATAACATAAATATTAAATAGGAACATCCACCTATTTTTGAGCGATCCAACCACAGCAAAGTATCTATGCTAATAAAAAGAACTGGAGACGATGGGCATATTTAATTTTGGATACGCTTTGCTCTGTTGAGCCTCACTGGGGAGAAGCCCAGAGGACGACCCAAGTTTTGCATTCATGTTTAGATCTTCCCTTTGTCTCTTGGACATAATTCATTGGGAGTCTCTCAGATTGATAGTGGCCAAAGCAGTAGCCCACACTTATAACATCTCCCTTACAGAGGAGGACAGGAGGAGAAGAGATGTCTCTACTTAGGCTGTCAATCGTCACTCGTTGATACTTAGACCCTGCAAAACTACCTCAGGTCTCGCTAACCCAGGACCTGCTCCAAATATGTACTTTGCACTCTTGTTAATTCATTAGACCCACAGCTGACGTCTTCCTGTTTGCAACTAATTTGCAAGCTGTCAAATTCTTTCTGAGCTGGATAGGAAGAAGGGAGAATTCCCCGCACAGGCCTGCATGCTGGAGCTGGGTGAGCTGTGCAAATGGCACATGAAAGGGCTAATAATACAGTGGGAGGGCCAGTGGCACAAAGGGAGCTGAGTATTGTCGTGAGCAGATGCACTGGGGCTGAGTGACAACAAAGGCTGTGTGAGCAGCAAGCAGTGTGCACGGCTCAATTAATGTATGTTCCTCCCCATATCCTGCTCTCTCTCAGGAAACTCCGTATTAATGCAAAAATAACGAGGAGTCCTCAAGAGAGTGCTAACGAGGCCAATGTAGTTAGCACTACAAAAGTAATTTTCCCTCTCTTGATATTCACCCCTTCTTGTCAACTGTTGAGAATAGACCACTTCCATCTTAACTGATTTGGCCTCGTTAGCACTGACCCCCCACTTGGTAAGGCAACTCCCATCTTTTCATGTGCTGTAATATATCTACTGCTTACTGTATTTTTCACTCCATCCATCTGATGAAGTGGGTTCTAGCCCACGAAAGCTTATGCCCAAATAAATGTGTTAGTCTCTAAGGTGCCACAAGGACTCCTTGTTGTTTTTGCTGATACAGACTAACATGGCTACCACTCTGAAACCTGTATAAATGCAGAATCTTATTACCTTCATCACCTAATGATCTCACTCTGACTCTGTTTCTTAGCTCTCCAACTACACTGGGATCCTAGCCAACCTTCAGCCATGAGGCTCTTCTACAGTTTGCTGTTGTCGTCTTAGACTCCGTGGCTACTCCAGGTAAGAGGTGGGACTGTAAATAGGGAATTAGCAGTCTCATTAGGGACTGAATTTGTATCCCCACACTGGATTTAGGGGGCTTTTCAGCGCTGTTCATTAAATGTCATTCAGGTTGTGGGATTCTGGCATAAGGAAGATTCCCACTTCTACATTCTGAGACCTGTGGAGTGAGTTGTGAACATCAGAGCGATCACTAAGGGGTGTAGAGCAAGGAGGTATGAGTCTGTGTAAACAGGAAATCAAGACAGTCTTGCATTCAGTCCCAAGCACGGTGTGCTGGGTCTTTGTTTTCTCTGCAAGACCCACCAACTCCCCAAACACCATCACTCAGATAGCTAACTACTAAAGCAGGACACCCTGCACTGCATACGTTGGCTCTGCGTGGGCTCTGATTTTGAGACAAAAGTCTGTTGTCTCCTAGTCAATCTTTCCCTCATTATACAACTGCCTGAATTCCACACCAAAATAAGAACTATATCGTGGGTCGTAGCGTTTAGGATGTCTTACTCTGTTCCCAAACAATGACAGAGATGAGTGTGCTCCACTTTATCTCAGGGGAGGGTGGGGCTGGAGTGCATAACACTCTTGCTGGACTGATGGAAGAGCTCCTATGGTACCAGACCATCTGTCATATCTTAGTGTAAGTGGGGGAATGATCCCGCTATTGCAGGGAACTCTCCTGGCTTATACACTACCCTGGTGAAATGGGCTAGCAAAAGGATCTGAGTCCTCGCTTCCACTTCCTTTACCCAGAAGCCTGCCTGACCTCGAGGGCTCCCCTTCCACTCTCCTGTGTGGCAGAGTCCTTGTAACCCTGACAAGGCTGGGCCCAGGATTCCTGGGGGGCTCGACCCCCGAACTTGTCACGGTCACTTAGGACAGGGCTAGGGTGTCCCCACTCCGGGGTGCTCTCTCTGCACTGGATGCTTCCCTGGCTCACGGATCATTACATATCGTTCAAAAAAAATACAATTTATTAAACAGCAACCCATTTTTAAAAAATATAGGGGAAAAAATGGGAAAGGTTAAAGAAAAACACGTAACCCTGCTCTGTGGCACAGGGACATCACAAACAGCTGTTTTTGGAATGTAAGGGAAGTTCACAGTCTGTTCCTCCCGAGTCCCAGGCCTCCTTCTCAGGCCCTGGCTGTGGTGCAGGGATGCTGCGGGTTGGAACTTTCTCTGGCGGTGGCCACACACTCTCAGGCTCTAGGTGGCAGGACCCTTCTTCCCAGCGTCAGCCCCCCCTGTCAGGGTTACGATCCCCCTCCAAGTCTGGCCTTGCTCTCCCCAGCTGCTCACCGCACCCAGCTCCAGACTGGACCAGCCCCAGCTCCACTCTGCCTCAGCACGGCTGCTGCTCTGCCTCAAGCTACCTGGGCTGCGTCTCTGGCCCCTCTGGCTCTGGTTGCTGCAGCTCTGCTCCCAGCACAGGTCTGCTCTCTGGGCTGCTTCTGTGGCTCTGCTCCCAGCACCGATCTGCTTCCTGGGCTGCTTCTCTGATTCTCTCTGGCTGGCACGGCTCTGCTCCCCAGCTCAGCTTGGGCCCCTGCTCTCTCCTTAGCTCGGCCTCACTCTGTCTGACCCAGGCACAAGCTCACACGGAGGACAGGACCCCCCTGGCTTCCTGACTCCCTCATTAGCCTGCCTGCCCTGTCAATCAGGCTGATCTGGAGCTTTGGCCTCTCCCCATTCCCCCAGGGACTGTCAGTCTCAGGGTCCTGATTTCCCATCGACCCTTCCCCTTCCTTTTGGTACTGGGAGCTAGACAATCAAAAACCCCCAACTGAGTTTTAGTAAGGGGCCAACAGCCCCCTTACATTAGGGCCAGATCCTCTGCTGGTGTAAATCAGCATAGCTCTAGTGAAGTCAATGGAGCTGCACTGATTTACACCAGCTCAAGATTTGGCCGTTAGAGACTTAATCTAAGTTACCTAGGAGACAGTTTCGTCCTACAAGGGAAAAAAGGTGTTTTACCCCCCTTGTCCTCAGCAGTGTCGACGTGGAGCAGCCGAGCCTTTGGCCCTAGGAGTAGCGCTTGGCAAAGTTTTTTCAGTGAATAATTTATTCACTGAAAAATGTAGTTTCCGTCAACCCAAGACTATTTGCAAATTCAAGTAGCGTCCTCTGAATAGTGCCGACCAACCTGAAAAATCAAAATGTTGCAGAGGTGTTGAAATGGAACAGCTTGTTTCGACATTTCCAAAACATTTCAGTTGTTTGGACTGAAGTCACAAAATGGCTGGAGGAGGAGGTGCCCTCTTTTTAACCTCTTGATTAGGGCATGGTCCTGGAATTTGAGAGACCCCTCCCCTGCCTAATGTGAAGAAAGGACTTTAACTTGGGCTTCCTACATTGTAGGTGAACACCACCCCTCCACTGGACTATGGGATATGCTGGTGTTGATGACTCTCAGTCTCTCCTGTTGAAGTTGTTCTACGATGTCCTTATTTTCTAGTGATACTTACGGCTGTCAAAAGCAAATCTAGGCTATTGTAGATGTCCTGGGGCAAATTTGCACCCAGCTTTAACCAAGCCTCCGTTTGTGCACCTGTCGTTTTGTTCCTGCTCTCGGACAGCTAGGCCAGTGCACCTGCAAATCAGATACTCAGTTGTCCAAATGACCTCCCCTGCCAGTACTGACAATTGTGAGCATGCAGCGACACTCACGGTAACTTGCCCTTACGATAAGCACGTAACCAGAGACCAATGTCTGAAAACCTTGTTCCCTGCGTACCAACAATGAAAGAGCAACTTCTCTTGTGCGCACGTTTCTGGGTTGATCTGTTACGAAAATTCCTGTTTTCCTGTGGTTTTGTGCCTACACCGATAACCTCAAACTGTATCTCTTGTGCAGGAGATGAGCATCCTTGAATACACACGTCACTGCAGTCATCCTGGTGGTGACTGTAAATGGGCCCATACTCGGAGTGAATTCATTGTTGAAACTTCTGAGAGGAAGAGATGGATACGCTGTCGGGCCCTAATCAGAGCTGAAGAAAGGCAAAGAAGATGGCTGCAATCAACAAAATAGCCGTTTCTCTCTTTTTTTCAATCGAGTGGCCAGTCCTCTTTTTAAAGACCCTCTTTGGTCCCTACATGTCCTAGGTGTTTTGATCTTTTCCAAAGAAAAGCATAAGATTGGGAGTAAGGATTTCTGGGTTTCTGATAGGTTAATAAGAACTGCTATTGTGGATCAGACCACTGCTCTATCTACTCAGTATCCTGTTACTGACAGCGGCTTCGTTGCGAGCTACACCCTAGTGGATGCCAGTGGTATAACTCGCCCTTCCTCAGTTCGAAGTTTGCTTCTGTGCTGGAGCATGAGGGTTTATATCCCCTTTAATCTTTAAAAAAAATCTTACCTAATGCAAATGTTGGATATCTTCATTATCCATATCAATATGAAGTTCCACCGAGGATATAAATTGTTACAGTCCCCAGCTACAGAGCATTAGCAGCTTATGCTTTTTGCTCTGGAGCTCCTTGTTCAGTCCCCAGTGTGTCGACCAACATTGTAAATGGGGACTTGTCTGGGATTCGAATCACTGTGGGCCCAGCGGCGGCTCCAGGCACCAGCGCTCCAATATAAAAAAAAACAAAAAAATATGGAGATATACCTATCTCATAGAGCTGGAAGGGACCCCAAAGGGTCATCGAGTCCAGCCCCCTGCCTTCACTAGCAGGACCCATTTTGCCCCAGATCCCTAAGTGGCCCCCTCAAGGATTGAACTCACAACCCTGGGTTTAGCAGGCCAATGCTCAAACCACTGAGCTATCCCTCCCCGCCAAGCGCGTGCCTGGGGCAGCAAGCCGCGGGGGGCGCCTTGCCGGTCCCTGCGAGGGCGGCAGTCAGGCTGCCTTCGGCGGCTTGCCTGCGGGAGGTCTGCCAGTCCCGCGGATTCGGTGGCAATTCGGCGGTGGGCACGCCGAAGCCGCAGGACCGGTGGACCTCCCGCAGGCACGCCGCCGAAGGCAGCCTGCCTGCCGTGCTTGGGGCGGCAAAAAAGCTAGAGCCGCCCCTGTGTGGGCCTCAGACACTCAGGACAAGCTTCCTTTGAGCAGAGAAAGCATGTAACCCACTGGGAAGTGTGTGTTACAGGTCATTACCTTGCATTGTAGGCATCAAACGTCATCTGCTCTTGCGTTGCCCATTCATCCAGCTTGGTTAGGTCCCTCTGAAGTTCTTCACTGCCTCTCTGGTCTCGACTAACCTAAATCTGTAATTTCAAAATGTTGCCACCAAGCCCCCACCTACATATCAGTAATAAACATGTTAAACACCTACCCTGGTATGGAACCTTGAAGCACCCTGCTGTTAATCTTTTGCCAAGATGAAAATTCATCCGACTCTTTCATTTATGTGCATTAGCCAATTTCTCAGCGATGACAATACTTTGCTTCTCGGACCCTTACTCCTTAGTTCCTTTAGTAGCTTCTTGTGAAGGACTTTGTCAAAGGCCTTTTGAAAGGCTAAAATAGCCAGCTCATTCACCTTTATACCCGATGTTATTAACACTGTACAAAGAATTCTAAAATTACTGAGCATGATTTTCCTTTGCAGAAGCAGTCCTGGTTAGACCCTTGTATATCACGGTCTTCTAAGTCAGCGGTTCTCAAACGGTGGGTCAGGACCCCAAAGTGAGTCACAACCGGGGCTGGCTCCAGGCACCAGCGCAGGAAGCAGGTACTTGGGGCGGCCAATCAGAAGGGGCGGCACATCCGGGTCTTTGGCGGCAATTCGGCGGCAGGTCCCTCAGTCCCTCTCGGAGGGAAGGACCGGCCACCGAATTGCCGCCGAAGAATGAAGCAGCATGGTAGAGCCCCCGCCGAAGTGCTGCCGATCGCGGCTTTATCTTTTTTTTCTTTTCGTTGCCTAGTGGGGCGGCAAAAAAGCTGAAGCCGGCCCTGGTCACAACCACATTTTAATGGGGTCACCAGGGCTGGCGTTACACTTGCTGGGGTCTGGGACTGAGGCCCGAGCTCCACTGCCTGGGGCTGAAGCTCCAGGGCTTTGGCCCCCCTGCCCAGCGCAGAGGGGCTCAGGCAAGCTCAGGCTTCAACCCCCTCCTTTCTGGGGTCATGTAGTAATTTTTGTTGTCAGAAGGAGGTCACAGTGCAATGAAGTTTGAGAACCCTGGAACTAGATGTTTCATAATCCTATTTTTAATTATCATTGCAAGCAATTTAGGAGGTACAGAAGTAAAGTTTACTGGTCTCCAATTTCCCTACAACATACCCTCTAGTTCTCCAGACTGGTAGGTAAATCGAATGAGATTGCACATTTGTGGTGGCAGCTCAGCCACTTCATTCTTAACTTCCTTCAGGAATCTTGGACATATCTACCTGGGCTTGGAGACCTGTTGCTGCTTATTGGATTTGTTTCAAAACCTCCCTTTTAGCCAGCTCAACCTCTGACAGTATCTTATTATGAGAAGAGAGTAGGGTTAGGGTAGTTACCTCCCCAACATCTTCTGCGAACAAAACTGAGCCAAAGTAATAATGTAATATCACTTTAATGTCTTTATCCTCCCTGAAATGTCCCTTTCCACCCAGGGATGACTCTGTTTTTTGCCGCTCCAAGCACGGCAGTCAGGCGGCCTTCGGCGGCACGCCTGCGGGTGGTCTGCTGGTCACGCGGATTCGGCAGAATTTCTGCGGGTGAACTGCCGGTCCTGCACCTTCGGCGTACCCGCCGCCGAATTACCGCCGAAGCCGCGGGACCAGCGGACCTCCCGCAGGCATGCCGCCGAAGACTGCCTGTCTGCCGCCCTCACAGCGACTGGCAGGTCGCCCCCCGCAGCTTGCCGCCCCAGGCACGCGCTTGCTGCACTGGTGCCTGGAGCCGCCCCTGTTTCCACCCCGGCAGCCCAGTGGTGCTACCCATTCTCTTGCAGGCATCAGCTTCTGATCTGCATATTTGGCTTTTTGCTCTTCAGATTTCCTCCTAGTGCTTTGAATTTCCATCTTCCTTTTTACTGGTTAAAGTTCATGTTCCTGTCTATATGGCTTCCCCTGGGCTGGGTTTCCATTTTTCTAAAGGAGACCCTTTGGTGCCAACAGCCTTTGGAACCACACTATTCGACCCCCTTGCCTCCCTACTTGCCTCTCTTGTGCATGCCTTCTGGGATGCCATTTAGGTATGGTTGCTCCATGAGGAGTCTAAACATGTTAATTCCTTTCTGTGTGACTTCAGAGATTTTTTGTGTAGTACAAATAGAACTATTGCTACTCTGTAGAATTTATGACAGATTCCAGCGGAGGGGTGAAGGTTAAGAAAATGTTGCCAAGTAATTATGTGTATCTTACCTGTTGGGAAAGGAAAATAGAGATGTATGCTGGTGTAACTAAGCAGAATTTTGCCCACTGTAGACAGGGCTGGCTTTAGGGGCAGGCGACCGCCTGGGGTGCCAGGCTTGCGGGGGGGGGGGGGGGGGGGGCCCGNTCGGGGTGCTGTTTTTATTGTTAGCAACAAAAAGGAAAATAGAATGTTTGAAGTAAAATGTTTTAGGTATTCCATATGTGGGTTAATTTTTACTAACCTCCTAGAATGTTCTGGACCTTTGTAGAATCTCATGGAACCTTCCAGACTTTCTGAGAATTACATTTTCCTCGAACCTCCTAGAACAGTGGTCCCCAACCTTTTCCTTCTGGCGGGCGCCAAAAAAAAAAAAAACCCGAGCGCTGCCGGCGGAGCAAAAAAACCCAACAACAACCCCGAGGGCTCCGTGGGCGCACTTACACCCCCCGGCGGGCGCAATGAATGTCTAGGACACCCCCCTGTCCTAGAATCTTGTCAGTATTGCCCTCACAGGTATATCTGCAGTCACCTATTGTAACACTATTTTAATACTGGTGGTGCACAGTTCAATTTCTTCATGTTATTACATTTCAGTTATTCTTAAAATTCAAAAGTTTCTATAAGCTAAGAGGAAATGCATTTTTTATTTGCTTATATATGGCACGAATAAATACAGATTTACAGATCCTAGTGTAACCCACACACCTTCTGAGTGTGGTGTTTGTGTCCCGTCTAGTGGCACCGAGACCACTTAGAGAAAGAGATAAAATGAGTCTGCTCTACAGCCTTAACTAACAGCCAGTTGGCTTTTAGCTCATGCACTAAGCTCCAGAGGTTGCCCTCTGCCGACCGGGCTCTGTCAGTGTTACACTAGCATTCAAATGTATCATCTTATACAATAGGGATAAATCATGCATGCAAACTGTGCATCAAAGTTGTGAAATGGGCTACAAATGCAATAAAAATAAGGTATTCAAACATTTACCAAAGGGAGGAGGGGCGCACCGAAGATGCTCCTTGCGTGGGGCGCCATTTGGTCTAGGGCCACCCCTGACTGTAGATGAGCTGATGGGTGAGCAGTATCACATGTATGCTGCTATGCACTGACTATATTCAACATTTCTGACTTCCTTCATTTTGCTCACAAATAAACAACGGTGGGAACACCCAGGATGTGATGACAGTGCTGAAAGGGAAGTTGGCTCTTGCAAGAATAGGCTGGTGAGATGCTATGAGCCTCTCTCACCCAAGCAAGGGTGGAAGGAATGACTTGAGAAGGCTGGGGATCAACAGGAACCAGTGCTGTTGTGTTTGTTTGCTTAATGGGAAGTTCTGCCTCTGTGCTCCATAAGACGCGAGGGCTTTATCCATTCTGTTTCTTCCAGTCTTCTTTAGGAGACTGGTGTCCTATAGCAGAGATTTAAGTCTGCGTCTAGACATCTTTTAACCCTCTGCAGAGATAACAATAACCCCTATTTCCCCATTTACCAATGGGGAAACTGGGGCACAAGGAAGTGAAGGGTCTTGCCCCACCTCAAACAGAGTTAGTGCCAGACTCACCTCGAGCTCATCCTCTTCAGCCCCTCCCCCTTCCCCTTCAGCTCCCCCTTGGCCCCGCCCCCATGAGCTCCTCCTCCCTGAGCTCCTCCTCTTCAGCCCCTCCCTACCCCTGAGCTCCTCATCCTTCAGCCCCTCCCCCATGAGCTCCTCCCCCTTTGGCCCCTCCCATGAGTTCCTCCCCTTCCGCCCCGCCCCCTCCTCTTCAGCCAATCCCACTACTGAGCTCCACCTCTTCAGCCCCTCCCTCCTTCCCCTTCAACCCCGCCCCTTGGCCCCTCCCATGAGTTCCTCCCCCTTCAGCCCCGCCCCTCCCCTTCAGCCAATCCCAACCCTGAGCTCCACCCCTTCAGCTCCTCCCTCCTTCCCCTTCAGCCCCCGAGTTCCTCCTCTTCTGCCCTTTCTCGCTCCTCAGCCCCCCTCCCCAAGTGCCTGCTATTTCCCAGTCCCGCCCTCGTTCCCCCAGCCCCTCTCTCCATCCATTGCAGTGCACCCCGCCCGCACGGACCCCCGGTCCCGCCGCTTCCCCGGCCCCCGCCCTCCTCCCGTGGGTTTAAAGCAGCCCCCGCGCGCCGTGGTACTGAAACGCGGCGGGGCCGGTTCGGATGTGGAACGGATGTGCTGGGGTGTGTGGGGCGCGCCGCATCCTTTCCTGTAGGGAACTACTTCCGGTAGGGGCAGAGACTCGGCCAAGCGGGTGTCTGAATCTCTTCCGCCCTCACGAGTGGGAGGTGGCCGGGGATTGGTCCTGCGAGGGCACGTGGGGTGTCCAGCTGCCCCGCCCTTTCGGTTTCCCACCATCCGGGGAATGGGCTGAGAGGTCTGGGCTTCCTTCCTGCTGTTGTTACTGCTGCGGAGCCGGCCGGTCGGGAAGGGGCTGAGGGGCCGCAGCCAGGCCAGGCTCCCCGTTCCCAGGGCGGGGCTGGAGCGTCCCGCAGGGCGCCTCGCCTACTGGGGGCTGAGAGAGCAACTCCCCCCCGCGGGCAGGGCCCCCCATCCCCGAGGAGCTGGGATTCTGACTCCCTCCCCCTAGCGTGTTAGGAACTGGGGTCACCCCCCCCCCCCGGGAGCAGGGGTCGTGCTTGCCCCTCCCCCCACCCCCGAGCTGCCCTGGGAGCTGGGACCGTAGCACATTGTGACACCCTCACCCCCCCACCCCCACACACACCCCTGGGCTCCTGTTCCCCCTCCCTCCACAGAGAGGTGGGATTGTGACACCCCCCCAACCCCTCCCCCACCTCCTCCCTGGAGACCCCCCCCTCAGTAGTGAGGCACGTGACTCCCTCACTCCTAAGGTGGGAGCTGGGAATCACCCTTACAGTTATGACCCTCCCGAACCCTTCGGCTCCTTGGTAGCTGCTAGCACCAGCCATTGTGGAAGATCCCTGGGATTGTGTGGATCCCCCATTTTGGCCCCGACAGGAGGTACTGGTGCTGCTGAGAGCTGGGTTTGCTTCCCCCCCCCCAGCTGGTTAGTTGCCAGGGTCATTCGCAGGCCTGTACCAACCCCAGAGAAACATGGAGTTTGCAGAGCTAATCAAGACACCGCGAGCAGATAATGTGGTCTTGCACCGTCCCTTCTACCCAGCAGTGGAAGGGACACTGTGCTTGACTGGCCACCACCTCATCCTCTCATCCCGGCGCCAGGACAATGCTGAGGAGCTGTGGCTGCTGCACTCAAACATTGACTCAATTGAAAAAAGGTATTTTTTCCCTTCTTTGCCCTATCTAACTCCTCCTCTTCGTAAGGGATGGGACGGAGCACTGTGAAGAATTGGGTGTCAGGAATGTAAGGGTTTAGTTCTAGGTCTGGAGGAGAGTGCAGTCCAGTGATTAAAGTAGAGGACTGAGCATCAGGATAGCTGGATTCTAGTTCTGTTTGGGACATTGGTTGAGTTACTTCACTTCTGTCTTTACAGATTTCCCTCTTCTGTAAAACGAGGGTGATAATTGCCTGCCTACCTTCCTGGGATGACTGACATTTGCATGAATGGAAGGGGCTATAGTTTAATAATAATAATATTTAGCTTTTGTACAGTGCTTTCCATCTGTGGATCTCAAAGCACTTTAGAAAGGCCGTAAGTATCAGGTGAAATGATTTGCCCAAGATGCACAGCAAGGCCAATGGCAGAGCCAGGAATATAACCCATATCTTTGGAGACCCTGTGCAGCACTCTCTGCATGAGGCCACACTGCCATACATGGACCAGTGCAATGGTACTATACCTTCAGCTCCCTCATCATGTGGCTTGATAAAGTTGAGGAATGTTGGCTACTGTACTTCAGTATAGACTCCATCACTGAGCTGTTCCATCCCATTCCACCTGATCCATTTAGAGGTTACCTCTTAAATATCCTTGTTCCCTGCTGGAGAGGGAAGAAAAACAGGATTACAACATATGCCCTTCTGTAGGGCTTGGTAAATAGCCCCAGCCATGCATTGTTTTAGTTCACATGTAGTGATGACTCCAAGACAAACCAATGTGGCATTAGAGCAGGCTTACAAAATTCCATCCTCCCACCTTGCTGATGTGAATCTCTCTTTGATGAGCAAGTAAAATACGGTATTTTGTATCATTGTGATAAGAAGAATTGGGCTGGTAGTTTTTCATAATCATTTTGTGGCATGAGCTCCAAAGCTGCTGCTTTTTTTTGTGGTGGCTTTTTGCCATTCTTGAGCAACTCTCTTTAAGTGTACGGCCTATTGGTCTCATTGTGGAGAAGAGCCATCTTTAATGACACTGGTGATGTCAGTATGCTTCAGGAAATTCAGAGAGAGGAAAAACAGCGCTAGTGTATTAACTGTTACTACAGGAAGTTACGAAATAGCAGTGCAGGAGGGCATACCGATAGATACATGTATTGGATCATCACTGAAACTGGACAGTTTCCATCCATTTATCCCAATGCTTACAGTTCTTCAGTGCTGGAGAAACAGTCATGACTACTGAGTGAAGAAAATTTTTTTTTTTTTTAGCTGAAATAGTGGCTTAGCAGAAATAATTCTGAAACCAAATTACAGGCCCACTGAATTTTGTCTTGTTTGGTTACAATTCAGGTTTTATATAGTGATGTGGTGGTGGCCAAAAAACTATTACTCATCCCACACAGACAGCTGTGCTGTATCTAGGCAATTACAGCTTTATTGCCTGTGCTGCTTACCATGGCCTGCGTTTCATCAAGGACCGCTTTGTGCTGTCAACAAATTGTACCCACCGTGAACTGTGAGGATAAAACATAAAGGAATGGCAAAACAAAACTGACCTGGTTTGAATATCAGTCTGACTGTATTATAGTTCATATTTCTGTACCACCTTTCTTCTAAAAATCAATCATCTTTGTAAACATAGCTTGGGAAGCATTCCGTAAGCAATCTCTGAGGAAGATACCCACTATATGCCCAATTTACAAATGGGGAAACCGAGGAATAGAAGTGAAGTGAGGTGGTCAAAGCCACACCCAGCTGGGTAGAACTAGTAGTAGAACCCCCAGAGTTGTGATTCCCAGTCTCTCACTAAGCCATGCTACCAAATCTACCCAGACCACTTATGTTGAGTCCCACATGTATAACTCTCTCTACTCTATGGTACAACCCCAGTTCAGTCTAAACGTGGCCACAACTGAGCTCCTTGTCTGTCTTGCTAAACCCTTTCAGCTTCTGCTAACACCCTCGTGTGCTCTCTGAGATATTTGAATATTTATCTCCCTGCCCTTATTTTCCTACTCCCTTCCATCCTTTGTATTTTTAACAGCAACAGTTTTTTTTTTTTTGTTGTTTTGTTTTTTGCTAGTTAACATGAAGGAAACAAACCCTTTATTTATTCAAAACGTACACTTCTTTCTGCTGCGTAAGGAACACCTGAGGCATTTTTAATAGGTACCTTTTATCTGCATGTTTTTACATTAAATATTAAGGGCTTGTGTACATCTTATTCCTGGAAGACTCTGAGGACTGGAGACCCTAGTACAGTTATGACTTTGTAGATATCAAGAAAGTGAAGCCTGTTTAATTGAGGGGGGAAGTAGTTTTTAGTCAGACTGAAACATTTTTGTCTTTTTATTTAACCTTTATTAACTCAAATGTATAAAAAAATCTGTTCGATTCAACACTTCTGTGCATTCAGTTAGTGGATCAGAGAGCTCCCAGTCTGCATCCTGTAGCAATATCAGGAAATATCATACTTGAAATACCTGAGATGTGGGGGTTGTTTGTTTTTCTAAACATTAGAAAACAGGAAGAAAGCCTTTAACCTTCTGTCCCCCTCAACACATACATAACCCCACACCACCACCAGAAGCAAAAAAAAGGGCACACACTTTTTTTTTTTCTAGGTCACCATTAAATACTTACTTTCTCTTTTATAGAGGCAAACTGGGAAGAGATTCCTACCCTAAAGCATTAACAAAGTAACACAGTTACATAAGAACATATCTTGCTGAAAGATTTGAATAGCATGTATTTTCTAAAAGAATGCATAGCAGATAAAGCTCCAACAAGTAGTAATTTATTTTGCATGTATGCGCTGCTGGAAGACCTATGTATATTAGGGTGACCAGATGTCCCGATTTTATAGGGACAGTCCCGATATTTGGGGCTTTTTCTTATATAGGCTCTTATTACTCCCCACCTCCTGTCCCGATTTTTCACACTTGCTGTCTGGTCACCCGAATGTATATTTATCTAGGAATTTGGACTTCCATAGAGGCTATTTCTCTTCATAGTTCAACATACTGTATCTTTCACTGCAGGTTTGTTGGCTCGTTAGGCACCATCATTATAAAATGCAAAGATCTGCGGATTATTCAACTGGATATACCTGGAATGGAGGAGTGTTTGAACATTGCTAGCTCTATTGAGGTAAGAGCTTTTAATATTTACTCATAGTAATAAATGACACTTCCATAGCACTTATATTTTCAAAGCACTGTTCAGATCTTAACTATGAACAGCTATTCAAAGTAATTGAAGAAGGGGCTAGCAGAATGTAGGTTTATAGTAGGGTAAAAACTAAGCTTTAATTTTAAGTTACTGAGAAAGATCCTGATAGTCATGTCTATCAGATGATTGAAGCAGCCCAGGGGAGGGAGTTCTTATTAGGGAACTTGTATGGCCCCCAAATCAATCACATAACTGAACCCAGTGGACGTTATAGTAATACAGTAAATTCTTATTGCCACTTAGAGTGCTTCAGACTGTTTTAGGAGGCGAACAAAGAGCGTAAAACCACTCATTTGGGTTGGAAGAGTAATGGATTATTGTATGAAGTATGTTTGGGGTTTTTCACACGACTAGCAAAAATATAGTTCCCCTTTTTAATTAAACCTCTGACCACAGTGTTTGGTTTTTCCCAAACATAACAGAACTGTGCTCGTACATGAAAATAAGAAAGTGAAGCTGACTATTCTAGTTTTATTTGGCTAAGCTAAGAGGCAAAGAATAAGTAGCATAACTAAATGCTTTTACTAAGATGGGTGAATGTTATTTAAAATGAGTTCCCTTGACTGTGTTCCTGTTTAATGAGTCTCTTGTTTCCACACTTCTGTTGCACCATTTTGCAAATGTAACCCTTAGGAGTAACATTGCATGGGAAATACCCACAGAAAGCAAGTAAGCATCACAAGTGTTCTAGATACATCTGTCTTGGAGTGCTTTTGTGCATCCCACTAACTTTGTGTTAGGTAAATTATACTGCAGTTAAATTACACTGTGCTTAAATTATAGCAATTAACTTGACATACAGTGTATTTTCAGGGCTAATTATATAAATTTAGTTTATAGTCTCAAGCTGTGCCTTGTCTTCTAGTTCCAGTAACTGGCTCTGCAGGACAGTATCAAATGAACCAGAGAATCATAGAAATGTAGGACTCGAAGGGACACCTGTAGGTCATCTAGTCCAGTCCCCTGCATTGAGGCAAGACTAAGTATTATCTAGACCAGGGGTCGCCAACCTTTGGCACGCAGCCCATCATGGTAATCCGCTGGCGGGACGTGAGACATTTTGTTTACTTTGACTGTCCGCAGGCACGGCCCCCCGCAGATCCCAGTGGCCACAGTTTGCCATTCCCGGCCAATGGGAGCTGCGGGAAACGGTGGCTAGGACGTCCCTCTAACCTGTTTTTTAAAACATCCAGTGATGGAGATTCCACAACCTCCCTCGGTAATTTGTTTGAGTGCTTAACTACCCTTACAGTTAGACATTAGGAAAAACTTCCTAATCTAAATCTCTCTTGCTGCAATTTAAGCCCATTACTTCTTATCCTGTCCTCAGTGGTTAAGGAGAACAGTTTATCACCCTGTTCTTTATAACATCCTTTTACTTACCTGAAGACTATGTCGTCCTCCTCAATCTTCTCTTCTCCATACTAAACAAACCCAGTTCTTTAAATCTTTCCTCGTAGATCATGTTTTCTAGACCTTTAATCATTTTTGTTGCTCTTCTCTGGACTTTCTCCAGTTTGTCCACATCTTTCCCAGAGTGTGGTGCTCAGAACTGGACACAATACTCCAGTTAAGGCCTTGTCAATGCTGAGTAGAGCAGAAGAATTACTACTTGTGACTTGCTTATAACGCTTATGCTAATACATCCCAGAATGATGTTTGCTTTTTTTGCAACGGTGTTACATTTTTGACTCATACTAGTTTGTGATCCACTATATCCCCCAGATCCTTTTCTGCTGTACTCCTTCCTACGCAGTCATTACCCATTTTATATTTGTGCAATTGATTATTCCTTCCTAAGTGTACTACTTGGCATTTGTCCTTATTGAATTTCATCCTATTTATTTCAGACCGTTTCTCCAGCTTGCCAATATCATTCTGAATTCTAATCCTGTTCCCCAAAGCACTTGTAACCCCTCCAGCTTGGTACTGTCTTTAGACTATAAGTGTCCTCTCTGAGCCATTATCCAAATAATTTATGAAGATGGCAAATAGAACTGGAACCAGGACAGGTCACCCTCCCCCCTGCAGGACCCCACTTGATATGCCCTTCCAGCTTAATTGTGAACCATTGATAACTACTCTCTGAATATACTTTTCCAACCAGTTGTGCACCCAGTTTATGGTTTGTCTACGTTATATTTCTCTAGTTTTTTTGAGGTTCAGGTCATTGAAGATCTCCTGGTTAAGCTAGGGTGGTCTCTTATCATACTTCCTATCATTCCTATGCATCGGGATAGATTGCTCTTGCACCCTTAATAGTGTCCCTTTAAAAAACTGCCAACTCTCCTGAATTCTTTTTTCCCCTTAGACTTGCGGCTACCAATTCTCTGAGTTTGCTTGAAGTCCATTGTCTTTAATGTGCTCTTTTCCCTCCGACCATTCCTTATAATCATGAACTCATTATTTCATGATCACTTTCACCCAAGCTGCTATCTAACTTCAAATTCTCAACCCAGCTCCTCCCTTTTAGTCGGAATCAAATCTAGAATTGCCTCTCCCCTAATCACTTTCTCCACTTCCTGTAATAAAAAGCTGTCTCCAGAGCATTCCAAGAACTACTTGGATAATCTGTGCCCTGCTGTATTATATTCCCAACAGATGTCCATGTAGTTGACCACCAAGTCCTGTGCTTTGGATGATTTTGTTAGTTGCTTTAAAAAATCCTCATCAAAGGTTTTTGCACTTTTTGTGTTAAAAGCATAAAAGGCCTCAGCAAACCCTACTTTATTTTTGCTCATTTTATTGTACTGCCCTGTAAAATAAAGATGGGAACCATGGCAGTTTAGTAGCTGGTTCCAAATTGGTAATAGGATATGGAACCTTTCACCACTAGGACACTAGTTATTCCGGCCTGGTATTGGACAATTATTGTTACCATCTGGCTGTTCAGTGCCCTGTGAAATCAGCTGATGATCTCAGGCCACTCCATACAGAGGTCTATATCCATCCCACAATTTACTTCCTTGTCCGTTCAATCTTTTCTTCCCTGATAAGATAATTGTCTTCTTAGCCTCAGAGATAATATGCTATGATGAGGCTGGAGGTACATTGGTGGTGGCCCATGTTAGAGAAGCTTGCGCTGCTATGTCTGTTCTGCAGAAACCCTTATCAAAAAAATACTACAGTAATAGCTCAGAATGCTGCAGGATCACTATTGGAAGTTATAGAGTTTTGGACCAGCTACTGTAAAATACCATGACCCTTGTGTAAGGGTAAATAAAAGGTGTGTCTAGATCCAGATGTTCTGCACAAACTTTGAATCAAATTGTATTGCCAAAACTAAAAGACGGGAACATCGTACACGTTTTTGCCATGAAAGGTCACCTGAGCGAACAAACTGACGCTTCATTTTTTTCCACAGGCATTGTCCACCCTGGATTCTGTCACGCTAATGTATCCCTTCTTTTACCGGCCCATGTTTGAAGTTGTCGAAGATGGCTGGCACTCCTTCCTGCCTGAGCGAGAGTTCGAACTTCTCAGTTCAGTAGTAAGTTGAATATCAGGAATTTTAGTAGCCATACAGAGAAGGTCAAACAATCGCGTGGGGCTTGATCCTGCTGAATGTATTTGTGCAGGTAGTCTGAGCTGTTTCATGCAACACTGTGTAGGACGGAGCCCTTAGTGAAACCAGCTATACCCTGTGTGGGTGGAAAATGAAAACTATTCATGGGCCAAAAATAACCATATGCTATTGGGATTGGCTGTTCGGCCTCATTCTTTACCATGTGCAAGTGGGTTTTTAAGTATCTGCTTAAAGGTGACTTGCAAAGTTACATGGGGAGTTTTTTCTTATATATAAAGGAAGCCTGGATGACTTTTAAAAAATTGCTTGTTTGACCTTGGGAATAAATTGAATCAAGTTCTCCTGGGTTTGGAGAACTGAACTGTAGGAGTTTTTCAGCCCTTAGTTGAAGGGACTGGAATGTTAGTCTCTAAAGATCTTTCTCCTAGCCGCAGTTCAGGAATTTGAGTTAAATGGGTGGAAATAAACACACAGTTCTAAACCAGGGGTGGCCAAACTTACTGACCCTTTGAGCTGCATATGACAATCTTCAGAAGTTCAAGAGCCGGGGCGCGCGTGCCGGGGCTCAGGGCTTCAGCCCTGCAGGAGGTGCCTGCCGTGGCTTGGGGCTTCAGCCACGCTCCTGCTGAAGCCCTGGCAAGCATGACCCGTGGAGCTGAAGCCCCAAGATTTCCCCCCCCCTTTCCCCCGGCCTGCTGGACAGAAGCCCCTACCCTACCACCCTGCTGCAAGGCAGAGGTCCCAAGTTCCCTCCCCTAAGTCTGGCAGGTGGAGAATGCAGGGGGTGGGCTCGCCAAGCCGCGCTTTAACTGTAAAAGAGACGCATGTGGCTCGCGAGCCACAGTTTGACCATCCCTGTTCTAAACTGTCTCAAGCCTTATTTGCAATGGGGAAATCTACCCAAAAATAAAAAATCCCACCAGTTCATCTGAGCCACTGCTAACATTGATGGCATCTGTAGTGTAGACAAGGCTCCCGTGGATGGATCCATTTTTTTCCCATCGTGTCAGTTAACTTGCTTTTAGCAAGTTTAACTGACACAGTGGTTAAAAAAGAGTCTGGCGAGAGGAGCCATGGGGTTCCCACCAGTGCTAATGCTAGGTCAGCTGAACCTCCGCCAGGCCAGACTATTCCAGACTTTAAAGTTGCAGTAACCATGCACAGTCTCCACAGTGCTTCATGTGCCGTATACCACATCCATTAGTACATCATCAGAACAAAAAAGTAAACATTGATTTTTTTATTTATTTATTTTATTTTATTTTAAGCTGCAGCCCAGTCTAATGTCTGTAACACTTGCTGTTTCCTGTATATGGCTGATAATCGAGCGCATAGTTTTGTTTGCTGTGGTCGTTAGAAAACTAAAGCAGTCCAGAGTCACTGTGGCAGGGAGAGGTTCTGGCGGCGGGGAGGCAGCAGGATGCTAGTGTAGATGTGAGTGGCACAGCTTAGGCCTGTAGAGAGCTGTGTAGGGTATATAGCCTGAGAGTTCAGGCATGTAGGACATTCTGCTCTACCCACCTAAACCATGCCTCATTGTCTACACTGCTGTTTTTACCCATGCTAGTTAGACGTGCAGTGTCTGTTCTCTGCACACTGCCGTTGGGTAACTTATCATTAGTGGCTCCCTTGGCTTTCTGTGCACTTTCCAATTCGCTGCTTTACGGTGCTAGGTGTCATTTGGAACCATTGATTACTGAATGAAAACATGAGCTCTGAAAAAACAAAGATCAATTGACATCTCTTATTCCAAACCTTTACACTCAACTTGCTGTTGTAGAAGTGGTGGCATGATACTTGTTCCAAACAACCTAGATTTACTTATGGTGTCCCTAGCCTTTGTTTGTCAGAGGGTGGAGATGGATGTCAGGAGAGAGATCACTTGATCATTACCTGTTAGGTTCACTCCCTCTGCATTGGTCACTGTCGGCAGACAGGATACTAGGCTGGATGGATGGATCTTTGGTCTGACCCAGTATGGCCATTCTTATGTTCTTATGTACTTTTCAAGAACAGCAGTTGAAATGACTGTTGGCTAAATATTTCTTATTCATTCAACTTTTTCAGTTAGCCGGAGGGAGCAAGCTAATAGCTGCTTTAACATTTTAGTCCCAGGGCTGAATGAGTTTCAGATCAAAGGAGGCATCTTCCTATTTCTAGTTGCATTATCAAGCTAGAACTGTTCTGCCTTTATCCCTAGTTGAGTATTATAACTAGGGCCCTACCAAATTCTCGGCTGTAAAAAATGTGTCACGGACCGTGGAATCTAGTCTTTTGTGTACGTTTACCCTATACCAGTGGTCCCCAACGTGGTGCCCGCGGGCGCCATGGCGCCCACCGGGGCACTTATGTGCGCCCGCCTAGTGCCAAGAAGGGGAGAGAAGCCGCGGCTCCGGGCCTGACGGGGGCAGGGGACTAAGGCTGGGGGCGCGGTGTTCTCTGTTGCCGGCAGGCGCGGGGCCCGCCTAGTGCCCAGCAGGGGAGGGGAGCCGCGGCTCCGTGCCTGACGGGGACAGAGAACTCAGGCGGCGGGCGCGGTGTTCTCTGTTGCCGGACGGAGCGGGGCCCGCCTAGTGCCCAGCAGGGGAGTGAAGCTGCGGCCCCGCGCCTGACGGGGACAGAGAACTCGGGCTGCGGGCGCGGTGTTCTCTGTTGCCGGACGGAGCGGGGCCCGCCTAGTGCCCAGCAGGGGAGGGGAGCCGCGGCTCCGTGCCTGACGGGGACAGAGACCTCAGGCTGTGGGCGTGGTGTTCTCTGTGTCCGGCTGGCGCGGGGCTCGCCTAGTGCCCAGCAGGGGAGAGAAGCCGCGGCTCCGTGCCTGACGGGGACAGAGAACTCAGGCTGTGGGCGTGGTGTTCTCTGTTTCCGGCCGGCGCGGGGCTCGCCTAGTGCCCAGCAGGGGAGAGAAGCTGCGGCCCCGCGCCTGACGGGGACAGAGAACTCTGGGGCTGCGGGCGCCGGTGTCCTCTGTCCTCACGGCTTCTCTCCGGCTTCTCTCTTCTCTCTGGATTCATATATTATGTAATATTAAATATGCTGTTTTTCGTATTATTTAATGTACAAATACAAAATAAGCCTTGAAAAATTGTTGGCGCCCGCCACACTCTTCTGAAAACATGAATGTGCTACTGGCCACAAAAAGGTTGGGGACCACTGCCCTGTACTATATAGATTTCATGGGGGAGACCAGCGTTTCTCAAATTGGGGATCCCAACCCAAAATGGGGATGCGGGGCAGGGTCACAAGCTTATTATTGGAGGGATCTCGGTATTGCCACCCTTACTTCTGAAGGCAGCACAGAGCTGGGTGGCCAGAGAGCGGCAGCTGCTGGCCGAGGGCCCAGCTCTGAAGGCAGCAGTGCAGAAGGAAGGGTAGCAATACCACGACCTCCCCTATGATAATCTAGCGACCTCCACACAATACTCTTTTGGCTCAGGACCCCTACAGTTACAAGATCGTAACATTTCAGATTTAAATATCTGAAATCGTGAAATTTACGATTTTTAAAATCCCAAGACCATGAAATTGACCAAAATGGACCGTGAATTTGGTAGGTCCCTAATTATCACTGTTTTTCAGGAACTCTCTAATTCAAACCGAGTATATCTCTGAGCATTGTACTAACTTTACATTTTACTCAATTGTGTATGAGAACCTTAGTTTTACAATACTGGGGTGAAACTAATAAAAAATTGGTCTGCTTCAACTTTTTCAGTTGTCACATAGATTCTGTAGAGCCCCTGGAGTGTGTACCCCATGTGTAACTGTGTTCATGTAAAACTGATTGACAGAATATTACGAATGCAGGATGACAAAATTTCACACTACACTTCAAGTACAGTACTCCAGAAATGTAGCTTAAGTGTTGCTTAGTCATGCTACGTTGCAACATATTCTTGTTTTGAGTCCTCTTGGATACTGTGGCAAGAACATTTAATGTAAATTGCTCCATCTTCTTTGAAGCAAATTTGCAAGTTGCAATCTTGCTGTCATTTGCTGATACTGTACCATTGGCATGCGGCCCGTCAGGGAAATCTGGTGGCAGGCCGGGACAGTTTGTTTACCTGTAGCGTCCACAGGTTCGACTGATCGCAGCTCCCACTGGCCGGGATTCACAGTTCCAGGCCAATGGGGGCTGCGGGAAGCGGCGGCCAGCACATCCCTCGGCCTGCGCTGCTTCCCGCAGCCCCCATTGGCCAGGGATGGCGAACCACAGCCAGTGGGAGCTGCAGTCGGCCGAACCTGCGGACGTTGCCGGTAAACAAATAGTCCCGGCCTGCCAGCGGATTTCCCTTGCAGGCCGCATACCAAAGATTGCCGATCCCTGCCATAGCCTGTGTGTGTGTGTACTAATGATCCTGTCTCACGGGTGATGTACAGGGCAGCAGCACTCTTGTCAAGTGTCTGCCATGCATGACTGTTCTAATAAATTCATCACAAGAGCAAATTCTACAGTTAAATTATGGAACTAAGGGTATGTCTGTGCTCCTGTGGCATAGCTACAGTGCCGCTGTAGCACTGCAGTGTAGATGCTTCCTGCATTGGCATAAGGGGTTTTTCCATCGTGTAGTTAATCCACCTGTTTGAGAGGTGGTAGCTAGGTCAATGGAGGAATTTTGTCCACAGGGAGGTGGGAGGTGGGGTTAGGGCAACCTAACTACGGTGCACAGGGAGTGATGTAGCTAGGTCGGTCTAATTTTTAGGTGTAGACGAGGTTTAAGTCAATGAAATATATAGCTGATGTCTTTGTGTGAACATTATGGGAAACAAACAACACTTTCCACTGGCTGAAGACCCGAATGTTTTGTATTGAAAGAGAACTTGAAACATGCAGAGACAAACATGTTTACAGAGAGAGGAACATGCAAACAAGTAACCTCATTACAATAAATTAAGTAACCTCATGTCTAGTTGGCAGCCGGTATCAAGCGGAGTGCCCCAGGGGTCGGTCCTGGGGCCGGTTTTGTTCAACATCTTTATTAATGATCTGGATGATGGGATGGATTGCACCCTCAGCAAGTTCACAGATGACACTAAGCTGGGGGGAGAGGTAGATATGCTGGGGGGTAGGAATATGGTCCAGAGTGACCTAGACAAATTGGAGGATTGGGCCAAAAGAAATCTGAGGTTCAACAAGAACAAGTGCAGAGTCCTGCACTTAGGATGGAAGAATCCCATGCACTGCTACAGGCTGGGGACGACTGGCTAAGCAGCAGTTCTGCAGAAAAGGACCTGGGGATTACAGTGGACAAGAAGCTGGATATGAGTCAGCAGTGTGCCCTTGTTGCCAAGAAGGCTAATGGCATAATGGGCTGCATTAGTAGGAGCATTGCCAGCAGATCTAGGGTAGTGATTATTCCTCTCTATTCAGCACTGGTATTATTCCTCTCTATTCAGCTCTATTCACATCTGGAGTACTGCATCCAGTTTTGGGCCCCCCACTACAGAAAGGATGTGGACAAATNGGGGTAGGAATATGGTCCAGAGTGACCTAGACAAATTGGAGGATTGGGCCAAAAGAAATCTGAGGTTCAACAAGAACAAGTGCAGAGTCCTGCACTTAGGATGGAAGAATCCCATGCACTGCTACAGGCTGGGGACGACTGGCTAAGCAGCAGTTCTGCAGAAAAGGACCTGGGGATTACAGTGGACAAGAAGCTGGATATGAGTCAGCAGTGTGCCCTTGTTGCCAAGAAGGCTAATGGCATAATGGGCTGCATTAGTAGGAGCATTGCCAGCAGATCTAGGGTAGTGATTATTCCTCTCTATTCAGCACTGGTATTATTCCTCTCTATTCAGCTCTATTCACATCTGGAGTACTGCATCCAGTTTTGGGCCCCCCACTACAGAAAGGATGTGGACAAATTGGAGAGTGTCCAGCGGAGGGCAACGAAAATGATTAGGCTGGGGCTCGTGACTTATGAGGCGATGCTGAGGGAACTGGGCTTGTTTAATCTGCAGAAGAGAAGAGTGAGGAGGGATTTGATAGCAGCATTCAGCTACCTGAAGGGGGGTTCCAAAGAGGATGGAGCTCGGCTTGTTCTCAGTGGTGGCAGATGACAAAACAAGGAGTAATGGTCTCAAGTTGCAGTGGGGGAGGTCTAGGTTGGATATTAGGAAACACTATTTCACTAGGAGGGTGGTGAAGCACTGGAATGGGTTACCTAGGGAGGTGGTGGAATCTCCATCCTTAGAGGTTTTTAAGGCAGGAGACACCTCTTCTTGTCGGCATCCTTCCACAGGCATATCTGGCTGCCAGTCTGCTACTTTTGAAAATAAACTTAGCGTTCGTTGTAGTCAAAGCAAATGCCATGTCAATTTATGTAAACGTCCGCGTGGTGGATTCCAGTGATCCACGAGGGCTTATGTCAATACACAGTAGTTGCCTTTTTGATTGAGATACTCTGCTGGGTTGGGTGGACACAGTACATCCCATCTGTTTTGCCACCACACTAAAAAACAACAACTCTTATTGCGTTTAGGGGCATCTTGCACTTTTAATTGCACCTCCCTAGCCAAACTTTTCATAGTGCAAGACATTCACAGCAGCCCCCAGTATGGGTTTCCCAACCCCATCGGAGTATTTATTGCTTGGGGTTACCAGCTTCAGTAGAGCATCCTCCACCCTCATTTCCATAGATTAACTCTGGTCGGGGTGGCCTGGCATTCCACTGTCTGGGCAGTCTCCCAGAGAGAGAGGTCTTGCTCATCTGAAAGTTCTGCGGCCACTGGTTCTTATCCCAGGCCTCCAGCATGACCCTGATCCACCAAGTACTGGATCTGTTCTTGGTTCAAACATGGCGTTCAAAGTGATAAAGGTCCGTAGCCAACAGGCACCTGAGCTGGGCTTGTATGAAGCTGCAATGTGAGCCCTCCTAGCTCCTGAGCAGCCAGTGGTTCTAGCATAGACTTCAGTAACTCAGCGCTCTAGTCAGTGAGGTACAGCTAGGGGCCTTTATTCTCCGCCAACTGTATTCTCAGCTGCTGTGTCTGACCCCAGATATCCAGCAGTTTCTGCATTGCCAGTTCTGTCAAAAATACGGCTTGCTGAGCAGAGAGATGCCTCACTCAGTACTTAGCAGGTTCTATCACAAATCTCAGTTTCAGGGAACTGTGCAAAAATATGGGCTAGGTACACTGGGAGACCCACAGTGCCCAGGTACAGCAACGGTTGCAGGGAGTGGTGTGTGTGGAGTCAGCATACTGGTTTACATGAGCTTGTGCACATAGCAAACCTTTGAAGGAGAAAACAGTGTTAGAAATGTTAAACTACTGTATTTAACCTCAAACCGTTCAGTCTTCGAGCATAGATGGACTTTCAGTCCCTTTGGCTTGGTCTATGTTGGGGAAACTTGCTAAAACTTCCCACCGTTGCTATTGCTGGTGGTAGTGGTGGGGGCACTAGTTGATGCTACAGGTCTGTCGCATCTTAGGCGCATTTAACATGCGTGATTTCAGCTTTACGCGGTCGGCAAAAACAAAAGAGAAAAATAACAATTTAAATACTGTTTCTGTAGTGCGGGCGATTTCGCCCGCCATTACACTCAATGTAATTTTGACTATAGGCGATTTTCGCTTTACGCGCTGACTGCAGAACGTAACCCCAGCGTAAGATGAGACAGACCTGTATTTGGGTTTCAGTATTATCTAGAGGCCTAGATCAGGGCCCCTTTGCAGACTTTAGTTATAAGCTGGGAACACATCAGTTGGAAGTAACGGAAGAGGAGAAGGACCTTGGAGTCCTGGTTGATCGCAGGATGACTATGAGTCGGCAATGTGACGTGGCCGTAAAAAAAGCTAATGCGGTCTTGGGATGCATTAGGCGAGGTATTTCTAGTAGAGATAAGGAGGTCCTAATCCCGTTATACAAGGCATTGGTGAGACCTCATTTGGAGTACTGTGTGCAGTTCTGGTCTCCCATGTTTAAGAAGGATGAATTCAAACTGGAACGGGTACAAAGAAGGGCCACTAGGATGATCCGAGGAATGGAAAGCCTGTCGTATGAAAGGAGACTTGAGGAGCTCGGTTTGTTTTCCTTAACCAAAAGAAGGTTGAGGGGAGATATGATTGCTCTCTTTAAATATATCAGAGGGATAAATACCAGGGAGGGAGAGGAATTATTTCAGCTCAGTACTAATGTGGACACGAGAACAAATGGATATAAATTGGCAGTCGGGAAGTTTAGGCTTGAAATTAGGCGAAGGTTTCTAACCATCAGAGGAGTGAAATTCTGGAACAGCCTACCGAGGGAAACAGTGGGGGCGAAAGACCTCTCCGGCTTTAAGATTAAGCTTGATAAGTTTATGGAGGGAATGGTTTGATAGGATAACTTGATTTACTCAATAGGTCAATTATGTGCCACCACTGGTAATTAGTACCGATGGTCAATGTTGGGATATTGAAAGTCTTTTTCCTGAGTGTCTGGCTGGAGAGTCTTGCCCGCATGCTCGGGGTTCAGCTGATCGCCATATTTGGGGTCGGGAAGGAATTTTCCTCCAGGGTAGATTGGCAGAGGCCCTGGAGGTTTTTCGCCTTCCTCTGAAGCATGGGGCAGGGGTCGCTTGCTGGAGGATTCTTTGCAACTTGAAATCTTTAAATCATGATTTGGGGACTTCAACAGCTGAGTCAAGGGAGAGAATTATTCCAGGAGTGGGTGGGTCGGCTTTTGTGGCCTGCATCATGCGGGAGGTCAGACTAGATGATCATAATGGTCCCTTCTGACCTTAAAGTCTGAGTCTATGAGTAATAAAAGTCCTTGTCCCAGAGAGTTCACGTGTTGGATAAATGCTGGAATCCCCTTTATATGGGATTAAAGATGACTGCATCTATAGGTAATTCTACTGCTACGCTCACTACGGAGAAGCTAATAACACTGATTAAAAAAAATAGCAAACATCAATTTTTGGCAGCACTGGCTTGCCTTGTTAAAGTGCGCTCGTTAGTGCAGATGCATAGTTTTGGGGAGGGAGGGGGGAATTGTCTCCTGGTTTTGGGTGAGGCACAGGTGACAAACCAAAAATCTAAGTGACCTTATCTGTAGATTTTCAGATGGTATTTTATAACTTTTTTTTTTGTAGTTTTAACTTTAACTTAGAGTGTCTTAGCTTTCCCACATTTCCTTCTAACATTGCAGCATTCATTTGCTAGTACAACAAAACGTTCTCTTGTATCTTTTCCAGACGAATGAATGGCGGCTGAGCTATGTCAATAAGGAGTTCTCCGTCTGCCCCTCCTACCCGCCAGCTGTCACTGTCCCAAAATCAATTGATGATGAGGCCCTTCGGAGAGTTGCAACCTTTCGCCACGGTGGCCGCTTCCCTGTTCTAAGCTATTACCATAAGAAGAATGGGATGGTAAGTCTTGTTTGAGTGCTTTAGGCACTTAAGAGGAGTGGGTTTTCTTGGGCTGGATAAAAATATAAAGGTCTCTTCAAAACTCTTTTGCCCTGTTTATTGAAAAATAACATCTCCTGAAGGCTTTCAATGCAGCTCATAAGATGTTAACTCACTATCACTACCCAGCTTATTCTGAGACCGTCTTTTCATAGCCATTTATATTTAAACAAGGGAGCCTGGGCAACTCTAGGTGTTGGAATATAGGACTGCCAGTCTAAACTGGTAGTGACTGAAAGGTTATCGAGCATCTGTTCAGTAGTGGATAGGAAATGAGTCATCTCTCAGCAGAGAGATGTCCACCTCATGCTCGCAACCTCTACAACTGGCACTTCTTGGGCTGCCTGTGCCAACTGGCTATGGACTGAACGGCCCACAGAGACTGCATGATCCTTTCACCCTGAGACGTGGTCCATCTGAGTCATGATTGAGGCACAGTGTGAGTGAAGCTAGCACTGCCTCTGCTTACACTGCACCTGTTCTGTGAACGAGCAGAGGACTCTGTTCTCCAGGCCTGTCCATGTGGCACCTTTAACAAGCAGCGAATTCTTTCACTCACTCCCCGACCCCCTCCACTTTTAAGTTGTAAAAATCTGAGACTCTGGCACCTCTCTGACCCAGCCACTAACTGCTTGTGATTACAAAGAAATGTACCCAGAAGGTGGGTTGTTATGTGATTCCTTGCATCTAGTACTGCGTGCTGTTGGAGGCAAGGCATTGGATTAGATGAACACTGGTCTGATCCAACATGGGTACTTCCTGTATTTCTCCTTTTGCCCAGGCTTAGAGTTAAATCATCAACTAGTTACACGTTGACAAATCAATCCCAAACCAGTGAAGGAGTTAGGTAGCTCATGCTGTTCCCTGTCACTGTGGAGCTTCCATTCTCTTCCCTGCTTGGGCCGTGGGGGAGAGAGAGATTTCTTGAGATTTTTGCTCTTAATACATGTATGTTTCAAGCATTCAAGTTGCAATGCTTGAACTTCTGATGGTAATGCTTTCTGTCATGCATTGCTACACCCTGCTCTAGTCTGTGGGTGTCAGTAGATAGGTTTGACTCATCATCTTCATGCTTTCGGTTGTCTCTTGTACTAGAGTTATGGCATAGCTTTATCATCTGTGAAATCTTTCTTCCGTGAAGCCTTATCTTAAACAAGTGTGGAGCTCTGGTTTATGGGTCTTTCCAGAACCACCGAATAAAACTACTACTAAGGAACATGTTTGTATTACATGGTTGACTAAAATGTTTTAAAACAGTATTGGTTACAGGTTAAAAATAAAACCCTCCTTCAAATGTTTGTCCATTAAAGAAGTTTCAGCAGGAATCTGGAGTCAGAGGTTGTGAAGGTGGTGGGCAGGGAATCATAAACTGAAAGCTGAGGAGGCTGTGTGAGGATCTTTCTCCTGCAAAGTGGCCTGCAAAATAATAATTTAAGAAGCTATAAATCATTTAATCTAGTGTTCAGACATAAGGGCAATGAAAAAGATGGGAAGGAACTGAAGAGTGCAGTTACATGCAAGAAGAAAACAAGGGTTTGCAGCTGAAATGGGAAGAAAGGTAGAGAGATATGGGCAGGCTTTTTCAAATAGCAGACTCTACCAAAGACAGCTCTTTGGCCACTTCAACAGCCGGACTATCCAGGTAAATGCTAAGAGGATAAGAGAGTGGGAAGGACTGAGGAGAGAAGTCTGAGTTGGCTGGTACAAGTCCATGGAGGAACTAAAGGGGCAATTTTGACTTGGATCCTGAAGTTGCTGGAAGAGGCGTTTGAAGGCTGAGGTAAGCAGTTAACTTCGCTGCAAGGACGGGACTGTTAACCAACATGGCTTCCGCTTTCCTTTAACAATGTGTAGAACTAAACTGGCTGAAGCACTGGCAGATGGATTGCTCCCTACAATATGCCACTGGCAGGGGCCCAAACTAGACAATCTAATGGATCTCCCCGTCTCTAACAACTGATGCTTTGTTTCTTCTCCTAGGTAATGATGCGGAGCAGTCAGCCTCTCACAGGTACTAATGGGAGACGGTGTAAGGAAGATTCAGCGCTTATTAATGCCACCTTGAGGGCAGGAAAGCGTGGCTACATCATTGATACCCGTTCCCTGAATGTTGCTCAGCAGGCCAGAGCCAAAGGAGGTGGCTTTGAGCAGGAAGTGCAGTATCCTCAGTGGAGGCGAATTCACAAATCTGTTGAGAGGTAGGTGAAATAAGATGGCCGTCAGGGAATCCCATAGCCGCTTTCAGGCTGCCTTGAGGAACTGGGTTTTCTTGAACCAGCGTAGCTGCCTCACTGCTAACCCCCAGTATAGATGTGCTGTTCTGGTGTTAAGTGTCGGCTTCCTTTTTGGAAACACCAGGGGCCAGATTCTCACCTGTGCCTGAGCTCTGCTTCCTGCAGCAGACTGGGGGTAGGCGGGCAGTCATCAGAGAGCTAATTATGGTTCCCTTATTCTCAGGGTCAGTGAGACTTAAGACCTCTCGGCTGCTCTGAGTCACACCACTGGTATAGGGTTCTTAATGTATCCTGCACCAATGGAGGATAGGCATAACAGAGCTGCACTCCCTCCCCCAACTTATGTCGGGTGTATAGAGGTAGCTGGTGTGGGAACTGGCTGCAGTAGCTTTACACTAGCAGGGAGTTGCCCTATGGCAGGGAGATTCCTTGCTGGCCAGTTTTGGCCACAGTCCAGTCCTTTTGTGCCACCTGCACCGTGCAAAAGGCTGATCTCTTAAGAATCTTGGCTTAGGACGCTGCATTAATGCATCTCCATTATTGTAGCTACGCTAGAGCAAAACCCCAAAACCCCAGGGTAGGCATGACCTTCGAGAACTAAGGGAGTGAATAGAACCTTTATGAATTGCTGCCATGTTTTTACAGCTCTTGTGAGCAGTTGAACTTGATGTTAATTTTACAGACAGGCTTGAGTGTTGGTGCATTTTACTTTATATGCCCCTTTCTAAACATAAATTAAAAGGTTCAAGTTCATTTTGCTCTCTCTGCTTATTAATTTCTTGGAACCAAATCTTTTATATCAAATCGTAATATGCTCTCTTCTTCCCTACGCCCCTCCACCCTCCTACTTCCCCACCACCACCACATTCATTCTCTCTCTCTCTCTCTCTCTAGGTGTTAGACCATGTGACATTTAAATGTCCAATGGTCAGTAGATCTGTAACTTTAAATGTGCCTTAAGATATCATAGCAGGAAGAGGATCAAAGAGAAACATTTAGTTCAACCTAAAACACGCTGAGCACTGCAGCTTGCTAAGTCTTGCAAATGAAAGTCATAAGATCCTGTAAATATAAAGTATAACTTTTTTTTCAGTTTCTTTGTGTGTACATAGTCTGAGTGTGGTTGTAGTCTGAAAGTGACTCTGTAAAAATGGCATTGTGGGGTTCTATATTT
Organism: Platysternon megacephalum; assembly: GCA_003942145.1. Lineage (NCBI taxonomy): Eukaryota > Metazoa > Chordata > Testudines > Platysternidae > Platysternon > Platysternon megacephalum. The sequence continues at coordinate 459,116 of QXTE01000305.1, forward strand.
GTCTCAATGACCTCAGATCACATCTTCTCAATTTACAAGTAAAGACTTGTTTTCTTACTACTCTGTCTTCTGCAGCACCCATAATAAAGATTTTGCAGTTGGAACTTGGTTAGCAAGTGTGTTGCAGTATGTGCCAGACTGGAATCCAGCTTTTTTCTTCCCAGTATTGATTCAGCCATGTTATCTGGAATAAAAAATAGCAAAAACTTATTTAGTCAGTGATATAACAGAAAACACACGGTGCAGGTAAATTAAGGAAGACGGTGTTGTTGTTTTTTCATCGGGACATTTCGGAGCAGAACATGCCTTTTAAGGAGTGGAATTGCTCCAGTTTAAGCACAGGTATTTTCCCATGATACTAAATTGTGACTCATTCGCAATAAGAACAGATTTGTTGAACAAGAAAATATCACTTTAATAAAGTCATGCTTCTTACCATAACTTCTCTTGAAGCATTAGTGTGTTAAATCTGTATTTTGATTGGTTATCTTATGGATGTGTGAGCATGGTCTGATAGCTTCAGTAATATTGCTTATGGGCTAAATAATCTTTGCTTTCCCCAAAGGTATAATATTCTGCAGGAAAGTCTCATCAAACTTGTGGAAGCTTGCAATGATCAATCGCACAACATGGACCGCTGGCTTAGTAAACTGGAAGCCTCCAACTGGCTGACTCACATTAAAGAGATACTAACTGCGGCTTGTCTGGCTGCTCAGTGCATTGACAGGTAAAATCCTCTCTCAGTTCTTGGCTACTATCTGTGGTGCTGCTTGTTAAATACTCCTTTCGGAGGCAGCTACAGTATTTTACTATATTATACTTTCTTGCTTATTTCCATGTAAGACACCATTTTATTACCCCCATTAAGGAGCAGTTTAGGCCAGGTCTAGGTTTTATTAGTACAAGCATGAGTGAGGAATCATAACAATTAGGGATGGACAATAGGTCATCTAGTCAAGATTGCTTCCTGTATAATCTGATGTTTTGCCCAGTCTAACCTATATCGCCAATAAAACTAGAGTTTACACAACTGAACTACTGTTGTGACAACAGCTAAACTTGATCCTGTTTTGACCATGCATGTGCACATTCTTTACTCTACGAACATCCTTTCCATTGAGCTAGTCAGTACTCAGTCTTATTTTAAATGACTAAAGCAATGGGGCTTCCATCATTTCCTTTGCAGTCTTTCCCACAGTTTAACATATCTCCGCTTTTTTGATATTCAAGCCAAATTTACTTCATACTCCTTTCTATCAGTCTAAGCAATTTTTCTCCTTTCTTTTAAAGGATCATGACTCCTCTAAACTGTCCCTTAACCAAGCTCTCTCTCTATATATATATTTGTAGAGTCATTCTTCATAAACATTTTTCACCCCCTTAATCAGTTTTTTTTCCTTTTATCAAAATTTCCTCTGGTGTATTTATCATCTAGGTGAGCAGAAGTGAATGTAGCAGTCTAGCTGTGGCCTGTTCACAGCTGTACGGGAAGGGGCCTATTTCCTCCCATCTCAGAGGATCTACGTCTCCTCTTTGCAAACAGGAAAAACATGCTCTTTGCAAATCCGTGGTCTGAAATGTAATTTAGTTTGGTTAAGAAAATGGCAGCCAACCACCGAGACGTGGCATTGAGACCTGATGCTGCTAGGTTTAGTAAATATACCAGCAAGGAATTAAAACTGGAACAGGTTCAGAGAAGGGCTATTGGAATGATCAGAGTAATGGACAGCCTGCCTTACAAGAGGAGACTTAAGGAGCTTGGCTTGTTTAGCCTAGCAAAAGAAAGACAGAGGGGAGACATGACAGCTCTCTCTAAATATATGAGGGATAAACACCAGGGAGGGGGCACTTTTTTTTGTTTTGTTTTTTAAGTTACGGGCCAATGTTGGTACAAGAACAAATGGATATAAACTGGTCATCAACAAGTTTAGGCTTTAAATTAGATGAAGGCTTCTAATCATCAGAGGAGTGAAGCTCTGGACCAGCCTTCCAAGGGGATTAGTGAGGGCAAAAAACCTAACTTGTTTCAAGACTGAGCTGGGTAAATTTATGGAGGGGATGGTATGATGAGGTTGCCTACAATGGCAGATGGCCCATCCACGATTGCTATTAGCAAATATCTCCAATGGCCGGAGAAGGGGCACTGGATGGGGAGGGCTCTGAATTAGTACAGAGAATTCTTTCCCAGGTGGCAAGATGCAACAGCCTGACTGGCCATATTTGGGGTTGGGAAGGAATTTTTCCCCAGGTCAGATTGGGGGAGACCCTTGGGGATTTTCATCACTTTCAGCAGCATGGGGCACAGTTCACTTGCTGGTTTGAACTAAAGTAAATGGGGGATTCTCTGTAACTTGAAGTCTTTAAAATCAAGATCTGAGAACTTCAGTAACTCAGCCGGAGGTTACGGGTCTATTACAGGAGTGGGTGGGTGAGGTTCTGTGGCCTGTGATGTGCAGGAAGTCAGACTAGATGATCACGATGGTCCCTTCTGGCCTTAAAGTCTGAGTCTGAGCCTTGGACAATGAGACAAAAGGATTGCACTGAAAACATCAAACCATGGCAATTACTTGCTTCCAATTTTATTATGGTGAAGGCCAATAACTCTGTACATTGAGTGGAATGGAACATTTATAACTCCTAGCAGATGAAAGAAGCAGATTGAGTTTATATGGAGTTGGCATGGGACAACCCAGAATTTCTGTGCTCTCAACCCCATTCGGAAGCTAGTTACTACTTTTGAGTAGACAACGCACTGAAGTTGTGTAATCCCCTTAGACGGAATGGTGGGGGAGAGATCTACATCCTGGGACTAGGACTTTTCAGCTTGGAAAAGAGGAGACTAAGGGGGGATATGATAGAGGTATATAAAATCATGAGTGGTGTGGAGAAAGTGAATAAGGAAAAGTTCTTTACTTGTTCCCATAATATAAGAACTAGGGGTCACCAAATGAAATTAATGGGCAGCAGGTTTAAAACAAATAAAAGGAAGTTCTTCACACAGCGCACAGTCAACTTGTGGAACTCCTTGCCTGAGGGGGTTGTGAAGGCTAGGGACTATAACAGGGTTTAAAAGAGAACTGGATAAATTCATGGAGGTTAAGTCCATTAATGGCTATTAGCCAGGATGGGTAAGGAATGGTGTCCCTAGCCTCTGTTTGTCAGAGGGTGGTGATGGACGGTAGGAGAGAGATCACTTGATCATTACCTGTTAGGTGCCCCAGAGGGAGTGAACCTGGCATTGGCCATTGTCAGCAGATAGGATAGTGGGCTGGATGGACCTTTGGTCTGACCTAGTATGGCCATTCTTATGTTCTCTTGCATCCCTGTGACAAGAAAGATGCAAGATCAGAACAATATTATCCTAGTGTGTCATTCTACAGGAAGCACATGGACATGTTTGTTCGCTTTTGCATTTACTGGGAGATGGGGGAAGAGAATGGTAGTGAAATTGCTCTCAGTCTGGAACTACTGTAAAGCAAACTGAAAAAAAAAATATACATAAGGATTAATTTATTCATAGCTGTATCGCCCAAGTTCCTTTTGGATACACTATGCTAATTCTAGATGAAAGCATTACCATGGACTACATCTTTATGCCTCTGCTTTCTACTTCAAAACAAGTAGTAATAGCAGCAGAGCAATTAATTGGTGTCAGCACTGGCGCTTGCTTGATGGATTGCTCTTATTTACAAACAGTTTATAGCTCAATTTAGGCCTCTGCACATGAACAAATACAACCTACCATTTAGTTTATTATTTTTTTAAAAAGCTAAAAGGGTATTTGCACAAGTGAGCCAATCTTGTCATGTTTCAGGAGGGGGAGATGCAATAAGACAATTGTAAATAACGCCACAGGAAATTTGAAGGAGGAGCTTGGTGTGATATTTAGGGGCACTTGGCTGGGTGTGGTATCGGAACATAAATATAACAGAATGCAGGGGGATTGGCTGTTCTGAAAAGTCAGTGGGAGCTGGGGGGAAGAGCATATTGAATCTTAGCTGTATGTAAAGCAATGGTGCCCAAACTTTTCCTGTCGTCGCCCTCTCCCCCTTACCAGTAATGGAATCTATCCGTGTCCCCCTCCGTTATTGTACGGTTGGCTCAGCAGAAGAGTTGGGCTGAAGACAGAGCTGGGGGCTGAACTGGGGACGCAGGAGGAGCTGGGGCTAGAGACAGAACTGGCCAGTGGACAGAGAGGGAATGAGGGAAGAGCTGGGCTGGAGGCAGAGCAGGGGGAGGAGAGAAGCTGTAGCTGGAGTGGAGGTGGGGTCTGAGCTGGAACTGGGTTGGGGCTGGAGACGAAGTGGAGCTGCGGCTGGGGGCAAAGCAGGGCTGGGTGACGCTCCCTCCCAGCCCCATGTGGGGTCTGGTCTGGGCCTCGCTCTGCGCCCCCCCCCCCCCAAAGTTTTTCTGCGCCACCCCTAGGGGGCTGAGCCCCACACTTTGGGGACCACTGATGTAAACTATTACTCCACTTTCACTATAATTTCCTTAGATTTTTCACTTGCTTTATGGTCTTCTGATTCATCTATACAGAGAGGTGTGTGATAGTCATTACGCTTGGCTCTGAGGCAGAGCTAAGCGATCAACCAGAATATTTCTTGTGCCTTTGTAGGGCAAGCCCTCTATTACATATTACCCCTGTCCATTTGTAGTTCTACTTTGTATTGCTGTAGCTTCTAAATACTCTAATAAGGAGCATCAGGCGTGTTAGATGCTCTACAAACATCCAAGAAGACATGAGGCCCCCCGTTAAGATTCTGAAGAGGTTTCCAAGTAGCCTGTTCTTCCCAGGAGAGTCCTAGATGCCTAACTGAGCTTCTCAGTCTCCTGATCCCTTTTCTAATGGAGTTGGGATCAGTCTTTGGATACTGTCTATTTCATAGGGTGGATCCTAAGTTGATGGATCCAGGAAGACCTCTTCTGTGTGTGTGACAAATATTCTGGATTCCCAAAGCACATAGCCAGAAATTCTACTGAATCCTTAACTGATGTGAAGCATAGATGACACTGCTCTGGGGCTGGAAAGAGTATCAATATTTTTTCCCCTCACCCTCATAGGGCTGAGTTTTCCTGGGAAAGAAGGAATGGTTGATGGTTGGTAAGCCACCTAATGTTGTCTAAGCCCATGGCAGTTGTGCTGATGTGTACTGAGAGCCTGGGTTTACCTGCATCTTGCATATTTGTGTTCCTATTCTTGCCCTCTTGAATTTTCTCTCAGGGAAGGAGCATCGGTGTTAGTTCACGGGACTGAAGGAACTGATTCTACACTCCAGATAACTTCATTGGCTCAGATCATCTTGGATCCAAGGTGCAGGACCATACGTGGCTTTGAGGCTCTTGTTGAGAGAGAGTGGCTGCAGGTGAGAGATGCTGTTTAGTTAGTGCTAAGAAAAATGTATGTGTGGATGTCACTAGATTGAGATGCGCACAAGTTGTTGTTCAATGTGTGTATTGTGATAGAGCCTCAGGCCTCAAACGTGTTGGGCCCCATTGTGCTGGACACTGTATCAGAGTGACACTGTTATTGGATGTCTTGATACCTGGGGCACCAGTGTAGCTGTCTCCCAGTATTCTGTCAATGGAGTATTATGCGCTAGCTGTCCTTCCCCGTTGGCTCTGAGAGGGATCTCTCCATTATGTGAGGATTTCCGAGCCCCTCTCCCATGTCGAGGACACTGTTGCAGTTGTAAATTTAACAAATAATTCTGCTCTTTGTAGTTCATTGCAGCTGGTGTTCTCAGCCAGGCGTTTTTTCTTGCATGATCAGTAATTTCATAATCTGCTAAATCGTCTTCAGCGCATATTCTTGTAGTCTGATGAAATGTGACATTACTTGCATACATCTAGTATCACTGAAAAGTGCAGCGGCTTTGTCACTGGCAATTCACTTTTGTTAGCTGGAAGCCTAATTGCACCTGTTACGTGATATTAACATGATGCAGTGGGACACAGTATCACAGATAGAAATAGTTTTGCAGAAATCTTTTGCTTATCCTCCTATAACATACCCCTCCTATTGCTTTGTATATAACCTATTGTTCTTTTGTTTCTTGCTTATAGGCTGGTCACCCATTTCAGCAGCGCTGTGCTCAGTCCGCCTACTCCAACAGCAAGCAGAAATGGGAGTCCCCCGTGTTTTTCCTTTTCTTGGACTGCGTGTGGCAGATCCTCCGTCAGTTCCCTTGCTCTTTTGAATTCAATGAACACTTCCTCATCATGCTCTTCGAACACGCCTACGCCTCGCAGTTTGGCACGTTTCTGGGCAACAACGAAAGTGACAGGTTGGTAAAGAGAAGTGTTCGGTGCTCCTGGAAATCAGGCCGCGCCCCGTTACAGATGTTCTGTAGGTTTGAAAGAGAGTGTGGCCGGTAGCTGTCTCCTAGTTTTGAAAGACCTGGCTATGTTTTAAAAAATCCAGGATCTTTCAGGCTTCTTCCCTTAAAATAAATGGAAGTTCTGTCTGTGATACTTATCTGGCCCCTGTTACTGTGGTATGTGAGCACCGCACCATCTTGAATAGATTTTCCTCACAACACCCTGTGAGGTAGACCAGGGCTGTCATCCGCATTTACAGATGGAGAGGCTGAGGCCTGCATGCACAAAAGGAATTGGGCACCTTTTGTCTGTTTTAGACTCTGCTGCAAAGCACAAAACTCCCCCTGAATCTGTTAGGCCCCTAAACTTACTCAGCACCTAAGTTTTTGCACTAAAAGTTCCCTTGCTGTCTTTGTATCCGCCTCTGGGCATGTGCACTACTGCCTCGCTCTAGAAGTCCAAATGCCTGTTTCCTGTCTAAGCCCCAGAGCAATACCCAAACCAGGGGAAGACAGGCATTCAGCCTAAGGCACATGCGGGGCCTCATCCGGTCGATGTGCTCAGAGGGTGCCTACTGGATTGGCCCCTCAAGTGTGGGGGTGGGGGGGAACAGGGCTTCCCTCGTAACTTTTAGCCCAGTGGTTTGGATACTCACCTGGGCAGTGGCAGGAAACGCCTGGTTCAAGTCTTCCCTCTCTTTGATGGAGAGAAGGGATTTGAATAAGGATGTGCTACCTCCCAGGTCAGTGCTCTAAGCATTGGGCTATAGGAAATTCTGATGTGGGACCCACTCAAGTCTCTCCTTTTGAAGCTGTTGCACTGTGGATAAAGTGTCATTGGAGCAGGGGGACTGGATCCTGGGTCTCCCACAGGAGTGCTCTAAGCCCCAGGGTGTAGAGTCCTTCTCGTGCTTGCGCGTGCTGTCTTGCCCCCTCCCAGTCTTCTCCTCCCACTTCCCCCCCAGGACTCTTTGGGAGAGTAGAACAAGCATGAGAACAACTCTGTAGCCTGGTGGTTACAGCACTCCTCCAGGATCCAGTCGCCCTGCTCCAGTGAGAAATCACCCAGAGTGCTGGCTTTTGTGGATTGCAGTCTAAGGTGCCTGTCTAGCCCCACTCAGTGTCTAGGAGCCAGGCACCTAACTCGGGCTTTGTGGATCCCAGTGATTTTACAGGCGCCTGAAAGTTAGGTGCTGTGACACTGAGAATCACAGCACCTGGCAACTCCTGTGCATCCAGGCCTAAGTGACTTGACAGGCAGCCTGTAATAGAGCGGGTAACTGAACCCAGCTCTCCCAAGTCCTGGGCTAGTGCCCGAACCACTGGACCATCTCTTCAGTCTGCGAAGTGGAGGATGTAGTCAGTAGCTTTAATTAAATAGCCTCTGGCATGCAAACTGTCCCAAGCCCCTTTACTACGCTAAGTACTGGTACAGAGGCACATATGACCACCCAGGATAGGGTCACGCACTGTGTAGGTTTTGATTCCCTGTGTCTGTTTGACAGTAAGCTGTGAAAGCTCTCGCTTGTTGAACGGCCTCTGTCAGATAGCACGTGCTGTGGTGTGTCCTGCCACAAGAGGGACCCTATACACAGTTCTAGTAGTAACCTCACTTTCACTTACACCGAGAATTGCACTATGAGGCAGAATCTGCAGACCCACCCTCCCCTCCATTTTGGTAGCAAACAGCAAAAAGAGCAAATATGGTTGTCAAACTATTTCATGGGGTCAGGTTGTTCGTAAGTGAAGATGGCTGATTTCTACCCCCACTGATAAATGAGCTCTCTTCTCTGCCCTCTTGTTTTGAATTACATGAATTTGTCCCTACAGAATGAAATAACTTGGCGTACAAGTATGACCTTTCAGTATCATTTCACTATCTTGGATCTCTCTTCATTAACAATCTGAGTTATCACAGTTCCTCAGCATTCACAGCATGTGGAAGACTTGCAGATATTTTAGTTCCCAGAGATCTACCTGATTAACGTAAATGAGATTGCGCAGTTTTCAAGACAATTCAGTAATAATATTGGTCTGTCCCAGGTGTAAACTGAAGCTGCCACAGAAGACTATGTCCTTGTGGTCTTGGGTGAATCGGCCTCAAGAACTGAGCAAATTCAAGAATCCTCTGTTTGAGGCCAACAGTCTCGTCATCTGGCCTTCTGTCGCACCACAGAGCCTGCAGCTTTGGGAAGGTAAATCAAGCTTCTTTTGTATTGTGTATTTTTGTGATAACAGAAATTCTCCTAATTGTCCACTCATCCTACCTTTATGCCTACAACTTGACATCTAAGGGCATGATCCAACTCCCATTGAAATCAATTATTACAAATGACTTCTAACACCCAGCGCCCAGGAGACATGGTGCTGCCTCCTACCACTTCTTAGGCACTACAGGTGCTATGAAAGTTCTTACCCAAGGGCATCAGACTGAGCCTTTTTGGACAGTTAGTGCAACCTAAGTTGTTCCTTACTTACTTATTTCTGAGGAGAATGCTCCCTCTCCTTTCCTTTTATCCTTCCCACCCACCCAAGCATTCCCAAGGCTACAGAGTCATGATTCAGTCCTCTAGCCATACAAACTCCTGAGTGTGAATCTATGATCCCATCCAAGATTTACGTTAGCACTAAACTAAAGTGAGCAGTGGAATCAGTCCAAGGTGGAGACTGAATATTGACCTGTCAGACTAGGCTACATGGAAAGCCAAAGTCTAGATCTCTCTAACCACTGACTTTAAAAAAAAGAAAAGAAAAAAAAAAGAGAAATAGTGAACCCATTTTGGTGGTTGTCTGTATTTTCTATATTTCAAAGCATTGTTTAGGTAAGTCCTTAAGAATTCTGATGTCGGTGCGTAGCACTCTGCATTTGTAAAGCACTGTATGAATCTTCACTAACTAGCAGTTTCCTCCTGGTGACGCTAGTCCATTCTGACTTTCCCCCTCTCTTTCGGGCTTTAGGTGTCTTTCTCCGTTGGAATAGATCCTCCAAGTTTTTGGACGAAGCCTACGAAGAAATGAACAACATCATAGAGTACAACAAGGAACTTCAGGCAAAAGTCAATGCACTGAGGAGGCAGTTAGCAGAACTGGAAACAGATGACGGGATGCAGGAAAGCTCCTGAGATCTTGCAAGGCTTTGGACACCAGGTCTTTCCTTTCAACTCACCTTTACACTAAAGACTAAACAGAGAATGTGCATGTGTTGCAGAACCCTCTGGTGCAATTGCTCCTCAACCCTTCACTGCTGAAACCCTCACTTTACACTATCTACATCTCTTCCGTTTGGGATGGGTCTCTTGTTTTTTGTTTACAGGGGAAGTGCACTATTCAGCATAGTGTTCTCTCTTGACCGTTGCTGTCTTTAATAAATTGTGTACAGTTTCAGCATAAGCTTTGTCTCTTACCTCTGTCAAAGTTTGTACAGACCAGGATGGGTCAGGAGATGGATGTGTTTACGTTTAAGTTGGGGACCATTTTTTGACCTCTAAACATTTATTTGTAAGAGTATTAAATATTTTTCTGAGTGGTCGGTGAAGGCATTTTTGTCTAAGGTGCCTTTTTTGAGATTAGTTAAAGCAGTGTTGTGTTCAGTGATGCTTATTTTCGGTTGGTTCTGATGTTGCGTTTCATACATTCTATGTTCCTTTTATCCAGAAAGGCAGTGAGGACGCAAACGTGGTTTAAACTGTCTCCGGTTTCTGGCAGTTACATGAAACCTCCTGTGCACTTGACAGATATTCATGTGGTGTTTGAATTAAGGAACCGGAATTGGTTTGGTGGGGCTACTTGAAACAGAAGCCAGGTGAGAAGTTTGTATGCAGTATAGAACTTGTAAGGATTGTTCTGCCAGGCTCTCTGCCTTGACTTTCAGTTGCATTGTCTCTGTGTGTCATGAACAAGTATCTCCGAAGGGATGATAAACTATTCATATCCCACCTGGAAAACAAACAGGGCAAATTGCTAGCAGAGGCATTCATTTGTTAGTGATTAAACTAGTAACCAGAGCACACTGCCCTTTTTGGGAGTTCTGATTGCACTGGCCTTTTTTAAAGGTTTGAACTGATTCATTGTGATGCTAAGGTGCAAAAATCCCCATAGGTACTTTTAAAAACACCCACTTTGCTCCAGATGTATTTTTGTCTTGCCTTTTATCTGCTTTGGCAAAAGTTGGAGTTGAATGTGATCCAGCAACGTCTTAGAAATGTGTTATCGATTCAAATTTGTAGCTGCTAAAAACTGCTTGCCGTGTCCGATTCTCCATGTTAAAAATGTTTGATTTCTGGGGCTACTTTCTGCATTTCGGTGCTTAGTCTGTGCTTTCATCAACATTTTAAAGGGATGGTCAAGGCTAGGCCTTGAGAATTATTTAACTTACCTAGACAGTTCCACTTGATTCCAAGTGGCTTGGTGTTTGTCTGTAGAACAATTATTTTCCCCTAAGGGAAGTGGAGGGCTGTCTCTTCAACCCACAAGGATCCTTTCCTCCTCTCCCTGGCTTAGCACCTCTAGAAGGGAGTAGAACCTAATAACCTGGTATGTGGGCCCAGCTGACTGAACATGTTCTTGTTGGGATGTAGGAGACTAGCTGAGGATGCTCCTAGAATTCCCTCAAGTCATTCCCAAGAGACATTGTTGTATATGGCAATCAGATGGGATGGATCTCAGATCCAGCCCCTGGCAAAGGAGCAGCTGCAGGCTGCTTTATGCGCCATGTTGTAGCCTTTACTACAGGAAGTAATATGTATTGCTCGCTGCAGAGCCCCGGAGCATCTGAGCATCAGCCGCAAGGAAGGCTATTTTTTGTCAGATTGGCCATGGGGATGGCAGTGGCTTGCGTTTGCCAGTTTGCTTGTAGCACAACTTGACACAAATCTGGCTTTAAGGTGGCTTCCTTAACTGAGAGCTGTAGCAAGAATAGTTTAATTATTCCCTGCTTTTTTTGCTGCATTCATCCCCAAAACTCCCAGGCTGGACTGTTTAAAGCAAGTGCTGTCAAATGGGGCAACTAGACACGTCCCTTAATAATTAAGGCTTAAGAACATTTTGAGTGGACAGCGACCAGTCACGTTAGTCTTAGCTGGAAAACAAGCCCCGAAAGTGAACGTATAACTTCCAATTTTTGTTTTGTTTTGTGACTTTAAGCCACAATTACCCCGTCACTACTGTTGAGATGTACCGATGGAAACAATTTTCCAGTAAGGTATAATGTGTTCCCTTTGGAGCTGGTACTGGAGGCTGTTCGGAATGGAGGCTTAAAATGATTGTTTAAAAAATAAAAGCTTATAAACTTCAAAACTACCAAGTCCATAAATGGTCATTACAAGAAATAAACCAAACACAACTACTGGCCAAGGCAAAGGTGTTAGGAGATTTGAATTTAATAGGACAATGAGGCCGGGTGCTTATTTATTTTTTTATTTTTTTTAAGTTCCACGTTGGCCTAATTTTGTTCCCAGTGAAGACAACAGCTGCAGAATTAGACTAATGTGGCACATTCTAGGGTGCCCGCTTTGTGTTTAACTCAATATTTTACAGTATTTTTATTCTTAAAGTGAATTGGCTTGTATTTAAAAAAAAAAAATCGCTTGCTTAATAGACATATTTGAATGGTGAAGACTAAACTACTTTAAGAATGTAATCTGCTGAAAATCCTGGTTTCTAAATATGTTCTTAATCAAGGATTTAAAATATTTTCTCTCTTACTTGACAGTGAGTGACCTTTAAATATCACTGTGCTGCCTTGTCTTCTAAAAATCCTGTTTCTAAAACATTCTGCCCTGGGCTGATCTAAATTTAGTCCCAAAATGATCTCGTTTTATTGCAAACACTAGCTTGGCTGCTTTTTATCTAACAGGGTAATGAAAGATAAAAATACATACAATTTGTTTAAAGGTGCTTGTTTAATTAAAATGGTTTACTGGGGGGGGGGGGCGTATGTTCAGATTCTCATGTTAAACGTTTTCGGAATGTTTTTGAGGGGGTGGGGTGGGAGGGCACCTTGGATCCTAAAACTTAAGACATGCAGGGCCCAGGTTTTTCCTGTGGGACTAGGTTTTTCCTGTGGGGACTCCGGTGCCCGTTGGTGACATGTTAAAGGGTTTTCAGAAGTTCTGAGCACAGCCCTCTCAAGTCCAGACCCTTTCACGTGTATCAAATATAGACCCCCAAAATCACTAGCTACTCTTTAAAACCCTGGCTGAGTTTGCTGTACCTGCCCAGTTACATTATTTTTAACAAATATTTTCAGAATTTTGTTACTATAGATACCATGAGTCCAAAATATGTAATTACCAGCCATATTGGAATGGCTCAGAGATAATTCGGCTCCATAATATAGACTACCCATAAAACACATTTTTAAAGGTTTTGTAACTTCCAAATGTAGCAATGATATATAAGACAGTAGCAAAGAGACTTTTTGGCCTCCATGCATGGTGGTTCCAGTCTCTCTTGCAAACTGCATGCATCTTTTGGGTAGCCAACTGTGACAGCTAACAAAAGGCAGAGAAATCTCACGTGAGGCTGGTGTTTCATCCTGACCTTGTGCTACTGAACTGCGTTCACCCCAAATGACTTTATTATTCCCATTGTTTCAGCCTTTATATTTCAATTTTGTTCCCAGCGGGGGGGAAATCAAGGGAGGTGGATAATTATTTTTCTTCCAAATGGGCACCTTCCCCATTCCCTTTAAATTGAGGAATTGGCCACGATCATGCTCCACAAATTGCAGGATTGCTGGATCAGGGCCCAGAGTTCTCCATACCGTGCAAGATCAAACCCCAACAGCATAGGTGTTCTTAGAAGTGTTGTAATATCCCCTATATAAAATTCCCCTCTAGTAGTCTTCTTCACCTCTCTATCACCTTCCAGGTTTTAGGGTGGGGTGACCACAGATAATCCAGGCTGGGGTCCTCAGATTCTTCTCCCACTTGTATCTTTATTCTGGGGCCACGAGGTTTACTCCCATATTAAATGTTTACAATCAGCAACGGAGCACTCTTCTTTTGGGAGGGTGGCACAAGCTGGGCCCAGTTACATATACCTGTGTTGCCCCATGAGAGACCTGAAGTGTTGTTTGGTGCAGGTAGTCACTTGCCTTCAGGTTGGACCTGAGCTGTAAGCATTGTGTGGTAAGAACCAAGCTTGGGTCTTCAGCCTGGCAGTGCCCTGTGCTGTTGCCAAGACACCTGCTTCAGTTCTCTTTTGTACATACCTATATGTATGTACATATGGTGTATATAGAGTTATAAATGTAATTAACACACTGGACTTAGTGCTCCTAAACCTCAAGGAAGTATAGAAACTTAATGGGGACACATGTTGCCGTCAGTAGCGGCGCCAGCTTTGCCGGCGCCCTAGGCGGTGGAAGGTCCCGCCCCCGAAATCCCGCCCCCAACAGCGGCGGCGGAAGGTCCCGCCCCCAAATTTCTACGGGCGGCGTGGGTGCAGGCGCCCCCAAAATAGCAACACCCTAGGCGACCGCCTAGGTCGCCTAATGGGTGCGCCGGCCCTGGTTGCCGTTTACCAAAAATAGAATGAACTTGCACAGCGTAGTGAACACAAAGGGAATATGTAATTTCGATAGACAGATATTTTGATTGTATTATTGATCTAACGTTTGAATGTGGCAATCTGTTAAAAGTGCACTATTGTCCATGTTGCATACAATATAATTTGCACTGCATAGCATATCAACATCTGTAATGTATGCTTTTGTTAAAGCCTTGGAAAGTGCTATCATGTACAGGTTCCTGTACAGTGGAAAATGTCTATATATTAGAAATTCTACCTTTTTTGTAACCGTGTGATATTGAATAGCACTGCTTGTTACGTACTATACATGATGTATCCGTTAACTAGTATGAGCTAAGTAGTAAGTGCGTTCTGTCCGAAAACCTGGAATCTCTAATCAGAGTTGGCTGCTGCATCAAACTTAATTTAAAATGAACCGTGTAACAGGAATTGTGTGCTATTATGTTAGATGTCTGCTGTTTGTGAACAGAATCCCAGCCACCACTGCGTAGAATATATCACAAAAGGCTAATGAATCTGAGGAAAATACATTGGCTGAAATTCTGTTCAGCTCTTTGGAAAAACTAAGATACAAAATGGCTGTAAATTTTTGCTTTAGACTTGTTGAGAATGTAGTGTAAATTGTCCGAATTAAAACCTTCAAGACTTGAAAAGAAATCCTTGAATTACAAAGCTTGGGTCTTTTCTTGTCAGCGTTGTCGTCATAAATCCTGTGTAGTTTGTGTGTGTGTGTGACTGTGACTGTGACTGACTGTGACTGAACCGCAACATGGTCTCTAACATTCCAATCTGAGCGAATGTTGTTAAACTGTTTGGTGCAGTGTGGGGTTGGGGTTCAGATAAGAGAGTTCCATGTTGCAGGGCTGCACAAAAAATAGTTAAGTTGTTTGAGGCATGTAACAGGTTGCTGGCCTTTGGGCATGTCCTCGCATTCCAGTGCCCTATTCCAAGGCTTGATCTTCTAGTAAAGGATGCTGGGAGTTGTAGTCTCCACAGATGGATAAAGGGTCAGCTGGAGACTACATAAAGGAAAGCTCCTAGCTCAGTCCGGGAAAGGTGAGGGTTGAGGTAAGAGACCTTGAGGGAAATTCCTCGCAGAGATGTGGCAGGAGTCCTGTGGGATAACCAGGAAAGGTGTCCCTCTCCCTCCCTAGATGGTGGAAAGTGGGAGGAAAGACCTTTGTTACCCTGAATTTTGGGGTGGGGTCGGGGTTGTATGTCAACAATAAAACCAGCCCTCAAGGAAAGGGACGTGAACTAAATGGGGGTTGGGAGATTTATTCTACCTCCCCTGGCTGACGAGTTTGCCTGCTGGCTTATTGGGCAGTTAGTGTCTCTCTCTCTCCGTGGCAACGTTGATTAAACCTGTTGGTATTTTGGGGGCAGGGGGAATTTAATGTGGTGTTGCAAAGATTGTAAAATGGATTCTGTCGGCTATCCAAAAATATATATTGATGGGGACGTTAGGTTTGATTCTCTGTGTCCTTTCACCTTGTGCTGTCATTTATACCAGAAAAAAATGGATGGAGAATGCTGCTATTCAGATGTGGTAGCATTTATACCCACTTTCCACTGGTGTAAATGACTGCCCAAGGTCTAGGTCAGGGGTAGGCAACCTATGGCACGTGTGCCGAAGGCGGCACGCGAGCTGATTGTCAGTGGCACTCACACTGCCCGGGTCCTGGCCACCGGTCCGGGGGGCTTTGCATTTTAATTTAATTTTAAATGAAGCTTCTTAAACATTTTAAAAACCTTATTTACTTTATATACAACAATCGTTTAGTTACATATTATAGACTTATAGAAAGAGACCTTCTAAAAATGTTCAAGTGTATTACTGGCACGCAAAACCTTAAATTAGAGTGAATAAATGAAGACTCGGCACACCACTTCTGAAAGGTTGCCGACCCCTGGTCTAGGTCAATGGAGAATCAGGTCTATTGTCTAATTAACATAGTCATATAAATCCCCCTGAATGGCCTGATTGGTTCATGCTTGTCCTTCTGAGCAAATCTGCAAAATGCAGTGAATTAGCTTTTCTAATTAAATGATCCAAGTGTTATACTTCGATTAACATTCCTAGAAGAAAATTAGGACTGATTTAACTTTTAAATCATTGAGCAAGAGGTGGGAGGAGATCATGTTTCTCAGTTTGCCTAGCAATGTACTGTTTAAAAGCAAAGTCTGTTTAGATACTTCTGGTTTCTCCAGTGGACATACAGCTGGTTTTCATTACCTGTTGTGAGATTGCACCCAGAAGTCCTAGTCAGGATTGGGATTCCATTCAGCTTTGTACAAACAAATCTGAAAACACAATCCTTGCTCAAAGAGCATGCAGTCTTAATTTTAAGATGCCAGTTCGTTTGTTGAAGCCACAAATAGAAGGAAGAAAGATGCTTAACCACAGTAAAAGCACATGGTAACTCAGGTTAGCTGCATGTACAACTTGCCTGGTTCTCAATCATTTTAGTTTTTTTGCTTTCTAAATATCAGCTACCTCGATGGTCCCTCAACCCAAAAAGCATTAGTTGGCTCCCTTTTTAAAGTATCAAGCACAAGTGGGTTTTGAGGGAAACTGATGCAGAGATGGTAATGGATACCTTACGCATTGTTCAGTTAAAATGTATATAGTCCAATTTAGTGCTATTGTACAGCTCTCTGCCTTGTCTTGTCAAGTTCCCCCACAGTCTCGTCAGTTTCCCAAAGGAATGAAGCAAAACAGTGAGAGAGAACAAAATGCTGAACATCACCCAGAAAGAATCCGACTGCATAAGAAGTCATAACAAAGGGCTGCATTCGGTTGCCATACGTTCCCTGCTGCTACTTCAATGTCAAGGCAGATTGGAGGTACCGTATTTGTTTTCACAGACAAAGATGTTGATCCTTTGTTCTGTTAAAAGGATGTTGTACATTTGCTTTATAACTGTATCTGATGATGGCTTCATGGAACAGTAGCCTTGGTAATGAACAGCACCTAAAGAGTCTAGATGGTGTTCGGTTACTTCTGAGGAAGTCATCCCAGCCATGCTTCATGTTT
Organism: Platysternon megacephalum; assembly: GCA_003942145.1. NCBI lineage: Eukaryota > Metazoa > Chordata > Testudines > Platysternidae > Platysternon > Platysternon megacephalum. Next base: position 476,003 of record QXTE01000305.1, read on the forward strand.
TTTCAAAATTTGAAGGAGTTCTGGGGTTGTCAGGAAATACCGGGAAAGAGCATTTGGATGCTGTGTGATGCCCACCAACTCCCCCATTGCCCTGTTTTCATGTTCTAGGGCTTCGTCTGAACCAAGTGCCCAGGAGGGAACACATTTTCCTTTTCAAAATTCCTCTCTCATATCAGGGTCAGACTCTTCTACACCTCTTATTTCAGCGAGGTACCAGGAAATCCTCGCAGATTAGTTGGTTAAACCAAAAAAAAAAGTCATGAAGTTTAGTGCTGCGAGGTGCAAATTCCAATTAGCAGCCCTGACTGATCAAATAAAGTGCAGCAAAGACTCAACCATCTTCATGTATCACCAACCATCCCAGACGTTGGCTTTCTCGTCAATTCAACCTCATCGATTTGCTTGCTCCGCTCTGTGATATTCCCTTTCTATCATGCGCATAGGTTGTTGAGAGCAAAATGCACACTAGATGTGTGGAACTGGCCTTGCAAGTCCTGTACTTTTTGAGAAATGACTTCAACCATCAGTCACAAGGTTTGCAGGAGTAAAATCAATATTTGCTTCTGTTGCTTTCACCTTTTGGTGCAACACATGATGTACATTCTTGGTGAGGCACGCGATGTGTTACGCAATGTCATGTATGGGTGTCTTTTGGATCAATGCACTCACTTAGCAAAAACACTGCATGGAAAGTAAAGTTAAGAGTGACTGCTTCATAGAGTTTCTCAGGTGTTGAAACTGCTTTTTGAATGGCTTCAGGCTTCCAGCAGAAGAAACAAGTGTTCTTGAAATGTATGCCATGGGACCGAGCATAAGGCGATTCTCACTCACAGTTGGCACTTGTCCCTGATGCTTGATGTTCTTCCTCGCGAACCTGGCCAAATTCATTTTATGGATGCACTTCTCAGAGCATGGAAGGTGCCTCTGAGCATTGTGTTTAACTAGGTCCTATGCGGTGGCATTCTCCAGGGATTCAGCAACTAGTTGGCACTCTGTCTCCCCACTGATGCCTAAAAATGATCAAGCTTAAATTAAAAAATAAGGATTTTGCAATAAATTACCGTACTTTGGGATTGTAATTAAAGTTGTTATATAATGTATGTTATGCAACTATATGCATACCCTTTGCAGATGGATTCCAGTAATTTCTGGCTACATGCTGACCTCTTTACCCAGGCCTCATTATTACTCTTTTGGCATAATAAAGCTGATAACCACTGAACCACTTTTTTGGGGGGCGGGCTGTTGATAGCAAATCAGCTTGAAGACTCCTTCCATTTATAGGAATCTGTAGTATTAAAAAGAATGAATCCGGTATCATGTTCTGAGCATTAACTGATAACACAGTACTGTCAGTTGAGAGCCACAACTGAGCTTTGTGAGGACCGCAGGTTTGACACGCTCGCGGTAAAGTATAATTTCTAGGCTTCACATGTTTGGTACATTTGTGTTTGTGGGAGAAAGGGCTTTTGAATGATACCCCTTTCCCCTGATGTATGACCAAATTTCCACAAATCAGAGGACCTGCAACTAACAGCCAGAGGGGCAGCGTGTGTCCCATGCCCCCACCACAGAGCATGACACCATTGAAATTATGAGACACTAGATGTTTACTAATCAAATGACACCTCTCTTCCCTTTTTAACATTAACTTTCCCACAGAATGACAGGTGCTCCCAGACTAATAAGGAATTAATACATGGGGCAAGAAGCCATTCAAAAGGAAGTGGGCAAGTAACACCTCTATAGTTATAGGACAAAGGAGAGTTGGTGGGTTACAGCTTGTCATGCATTTAAGCTCCCAGGCTCAGCTTGTAAAGGGACCCTGTATAGGTTTCCTTTGAGCCTGGGAGTTTAAATTCATAATGCTGCTAGACACCAAAAATCATGGACTGAATGGAGATGGTTGATTTGTCTTATTACAACAATTGCCCACTTCCTTTTGAATTCTTGCAACGTGTGTGTGACCCTGGTGGCCGGAGGGGCCACACAGCCAATGCTCAATTAGGGCAAACTGCAAAGAATGGTGCAAATGGTCCCCAAAACCGGTGAATCTAATTATAAAAATAAACCACCAAGCCAGTAACAAAACAGCTTCAGTAATACCTTACTGGTTACCGAAATACAGTTCCCTTTAAGCAATCCAGCCTTTGGCTCCCATCCAGGCAGCCAAGTCTAATATAGTGAGGAGGGTTACTTAAAACCTTATTCACCATATATAAAGTTCTACCAGTCCGAAGAGATCAGACACATTACCCACCAGCTCAATGAATATTCAGTTCATACCCAAATACATGCTTACAGCCAATTCTTAACTAATCTAAGATTTATTTAAAAAAAAAAAAAAAGCAAGAGTTACTGTGATTAAAAGATCATTATACATTCAGATATGAATGAAGTTCTTGGGTCACTTTCATAGCAGAGATGGTGAGCTGCTGATTTGCAAAAGTCCTTCCAGAATCAGTTCAATAGCTTATAGTCCAATAAGCAGTCCATGTGTACAGTTCAAATTCTTCCATGAGAAATAGCAGGGATAATCTAGGACAGGGGTAGGCAACCTATGGCACGGGTGCCGAAGGCGGCACGCGAGCTGATTTTCAGTGGCACTCACACTGCCCGGGTCCTGGCCACTGGTCCTGGGGGCTCTGCATTTTAATTTAATTTTAAATGAAGCGTCTTAAACATTTTAAAAACCTTATTTACTTTACATACAACAAGAGTTTAGTTCTATATTATAGACTTATAGAAAGAGACCTTCTAAAAACATTGAAATGTATGACTGGCACGCGAAACCTTAAATTAGAGTGAATAAATGAAGACTCGGCACTCCACTTCTGAAAGGTTGCTGACCCCTGATCTAGGACATACCTGGAGACCTCAGTTTTACGCCTTGAACTTTCCCTGGCAAAGTTTAAGCAGATCTGAGATTAAAAGGATCAGACCCTAGACAGTAGCCAGCACAGCCGGCATTCCTTGGATGAAGACTAGGTAATACACATTGTTGCTTTGAAATAAACCTCCATTTTCCTAGGCAGTAACTAGCTGCGTTCATTAGCATAAGGTAATTAACCATTCAAGCAGTTCATAGGTAATTTACTACACCTCTACCTCGATATAACGCTGTCCTCGGGAGCCAAAAAATCTTATATCGAACTTGCTTTGATCCACTGGAGTGCGCAGCCCCGCCCCCCCGGAGCACTGCTTTACCGCGTTATATCCGAATTCGTGTTATATCGGGTGGCATTATTTTGGGGTAGCGGTGTACAAACTTCAAAGAGAAATATAGAGAATATTACACCACAAATTTAGCCTAAATGTTAATATTCCTTTTTGATCTCTGAATCAACAGAATATAGTAACAGGAATGGAAGTTTATCATCTACAAGCTAATTAGATCACATTGTTGAACTTCTAAAAGATATAAGTAAACACAGACCAATAGAATTAGTATCTACTTCTAATTCTCTGACGTCTACTTAACATGGCTTTGATAACTATCTACAAGAAATGGCCCAGTTTACCATTTCAGTACTTCTCTAATATGTTCTTAAAGGTTGATTTTGGGTCACTTAGCCTGCTGGTTGTTTAACCCTCGCTGGCTCAGTGTCACAATGTGTTAACTCCTTATGCTTAACAACAGGGCTGGTCTTAGACCAAATGGTGCCCTGGGTGAGGAATGTCTTTGGTGCCCGCCCCCCCATTTGTTAAACTTCTGAATACCTTATTTTTGATTGCATTTGTAGCCCATTTCACAACTTTGATGCACAATTTGCTTGAATGATTTATCCATGTCATATAAGACTGGTGACAACCCGCCTCTTTATGCCCACGAGGGTATGGCTGACAACATTCTAGGACGTTTGAGAAAAATGTAATTCTCGGAAAGTTCCATGAGATTATACAAAGGTCCAGAACATTCTAGGGGGTTAGTGAAAAATGAGTCAACATATGTAATACCTGAAACGTTTTACTTCAAACATTGTTTTCCCTTTTGTCGCTAACAGCAAAAACAGCACCCCGAGCCCAGCACACCAGGTGGTCACCTGGGTTGCCTGCCCCTAAACCTGGTCCTGCTTAATGATCTGTACCACTTTGTATTTAGCTGTGACACTGATAACTTTTTGCTAGACCTGAAGAAGAGGTCTGTGGAGCTCGAAAGCAGGGCCGCCCAGAGGGGGGGGCAAGTGGGACAATTTGCCCCGGGCCCCACAAGGGCCCCCACAAGAATATAGTATTCTATAGTATTGCAACTTCTTTTTATGGAAGGGGCCCCCGAAATTGCTTTGCCCCAGGCCCCCTGAATCCTCTGGGCGGCCCTGCTCGAAACCTTGTCTCTTTCATCAACAGAAGTTGGTCCAATGAAAGATATTACCTCTCTCATCTTGTCTTTTTCATATCCTGGGCCCAACACAGCTACAACAATGCTGCAGACAGCCCGTGTTATACAAAAGTAAAGAATTCACTGTTATATAGACGAGTGCCTTTTAGTCTTATAGCAGCGTATTGGTGCCAGCTATACAATTACCTTTCTGAAGTCTAGGTATTGCGCCTTGTATTTTCTCATCTTGCTTTGCATCTCTCTCCAAACATCTGCCATTTTTTCTCCCTTCCCTACACCAGTGTAAATCAGAAGTCATTCCATTGCAATCAGTGGAGTTACATCAGTGTAAAACTAGTCTAAGTTAAGAGGGGAGACAGTCGCAATGCCCAGTTTCATGACTCCCTAGCAGATGCTATTTTCCCCAAAACTGTTATAGACGCAGGAGCCCTTGGCCGAACAACATGCTTTATTAAATTAGTGTTTCTCAAAGCTGAGACATGATTCCTGCTTCAAAAAGCTGGTGTCGTAAGTCAGGCAAATGATCCTGGGACAGATCCTCACATACACACGGTCAAGAAATCAAAAGCTTCTCCAAAGTAATATGCTCGAAGGAGGGTTTTAAAAGACAGGGATGGTGTGTTTTCATCGCTTACTGATTGTATTATAGAATTGGGGCCCATTGTGCTAGGCACTCTACATACACATAGTAAGACACCCCCTTGAAAGGAATAGCTCCAAAATGGAAGGGTGTAATGGCTAGTCCCATTATAGGGGGAAATATTCTGCTGTAATATTTATTTATTTACAAGTGGTTAATTCAGATGTGCAGTAACTACTAAGTGCACATGATGTGCTGGAACCAGGATTCCACTCGGGGACAGAAAAATAATTTCTGATGTGCTGGTAGGGTGGGGACAGCGGTCGGGGTCACCAGTGTCGTCAGATGCTACCGGTATGGTGCTCTGCTTTCTCCTGTTAGTATCACTCGGCTGCGTGCGTGTGTTCCCTCTGTGTGCTGCCCCAGCTCTGCGCAAATAGCTGACCCAGCAGACCCCAAAAAAAACCCCAATAACCACAGAGTCCAGTAAGATGCAAAGCTACGTCGAGTAGGTTTATTGCGACCTCGGACACAATTGCAGTTCCCTGTAGGTTTTTTAGCCTAACTTAGGGCATATTACGAGAAAGTGCCTCTTGGCAAGGACCCGGCTTAGTGGTGGAACTTTTTACTCCCCCTACGGCCGGACAAAGACACTGCCCCAGGGATACGTTCTTATACACAGGTACAAACAAGTTACACATCACTCCTGACGTATTGAGGTGCAACCCTTCTACGCAGCAAGGTACAACCCCTCTACGTAGTAAGGTGCCGCCTCTCACCTTGTACAAATTGGTTCAATTAAAACAACTCTATCCATCATTTTACCCTTTTGCCCCTGTCATTGGGATGGGTCGGCCTGTTCCATGTTATCTGTGTGGAATGTCTACATTCTGATCCCTAGTGTGCCGTACCTTTTAGGTATGTATCTTCTTGCAGCATTAACCCTTTCCTTGCCAACTTCTGTGAGCAGGGCCTGCCTTTAGCTCACAGCTTAACTTTGCTTTATGCTTAGCAAAGTCTTGACCATTACTTCAGTTCAGGCCTCATACTGGGCCTTTATCAGGGCCTTCACTTACTACAGGGAACACTTTACAGGTCCTCCCCCCAGGCAAATTTTCTTACTTTAACTAACTTACCTTGAAGAGCTTAAACTCGACGGGTCTGATTCTACAATCCCTTATTCATCCAAGTGGTCCCACTGACTTTAACAAAGCTTGCACGAGTAAAGACTTGCTTGAGTGAGTCAGTGTTTGCAGGATTGGGCCCCAAGCTGGAAGTGAGGTTATCATTTTCAACAATTGCATTTTTAAGGGGTGTTTGTAAGTCTAAACTCCTGTGTATTTGTGAATGTTCTGTGATTGGAGGCCCTGAACGTGCAGTGGGCTCTCAGAGGGGAAGGATGGCCTTGTCATTAAGGTAGAGGGCTAGGACCAAGAGATCTGAATTCAATTCCCGGTTCTGCCACCAACTTCCTGGATGACCTTGGGCATCGATTCCCCATCATTAGAATGGTCAATTCTTCTTCAAGCTGTGGGCCACAGATCAGTTACAGTGGGTACTTCAGCCTGATTGCAGCTTGAGGGCAGAACCAGACCTGGCAGGCTGTCTCCAGAGTGGACCAGCTCTGTGGACTGCATTATTTTAAGAAAATAAATTCTCAGGGAAGCACAGATACTTTCCAATTCTCCCGCCCTTTGTGTGTCTCTTGCCTAGTTAGAATGTGAACTCTTTGAGGCAGGGACTCTCGCGCACTTTTTGTTTGTACAGTGCCTAGCGCAATGGGACTCTCCATATGGGTGCCACCTCTAGGCACTCGTGTAATATAAATAATAATAGAGCTGTCAGCTTACTTGGAGCTGCCTAATAGATAAAGTGTGCTAAACAAATGGATCCATTACTCCTTGACAGAACAAGGAGTAATGGTCTCGAGTTGCAGTGGGGGAGGTTTAGATTGGATATTAGGAAAAACTTTTTCACTAGGAGGGTGGTGAAGCACTGGAATGGGTTACCTAGGGAGGTGGTGGAATCCCCTTCCTTAGAGGTTTTTAAGGTCAGGCTTGACAAAGCCCTGGCTGGGATGATTTAGTTGGGAATTGGTCCTGCTTTGAGCAGGGGGTTGGACTAGATGACCTCCTGAGGTCCCTTCCAACCCTGATATTCTATGATTCCTGTCCTGAAGATCTTGCAATCTAAAGGCACAAGTGGGTGCAATGTGATACAAAGAAAGGTCTGGGGTTTATTGCAGCTGGAGTTGTTCCCAGCACAGAGGTGTGTCCTAAGGAGGCCTTTTGAAAGGCAAGGAAGATCCTGTGGTATTCAGCAATCTAAAGAAGTCATTAATTAGGGAGCGGGCAGAGGAGACCTAGGGAGAGAACATGAAAGAAGCGTGGGTGAAAAGCAGGGAGTGGAAAGGGAGGCAGAAGGAGATTGAGTCAGAGGTGTAAGGAGGGGCTGAGTTATGCAAAGCTTTGAAGATGAGGGGAAGCTTTGCTTGTTAGAGGGTAGAGGAGGGGAAGCGGCAACCATGTTGAAATGCAACAGCAAGGTGCTGTTTCAGGTTCTAACCGCACTTCACGTCCGGTATTCTGCCAGAGGGCAGCAAAACCATCTGGAACCAATATCAAATGCTACTCGCCTCTTCCCTTGTACAGGCAGAAAACGTACTTTCATTCGAACTACCCCATGCACAAACAAGCGGCTTGGAGCCAACAGAACCTGTACATCACTGTTTGTTCCCATGGTGATATACACACCCTAAAACAGGCGTTGATGGGGTCTGTTATACATAAGGCTACAATTTAGTCATGAGTATTTTTAGTAAAAGTCATGGACAGGTCATGGGCAATAAAGAACAATGCGCAGCCCGTAACCTGTCCATGACTTAAACTAAAAATACTTGTGATTAAATCATGGGGGGGAGGGGCGCTGGGGGCCACCCGGGGCCAGCGGCACCAGCTGCCAGGGGCCACGGCCCGCTGCTGGCGCCAGTGGACCGCAGCTGCTCCTGCCGGCCATCCGGGAACCACTGCCAGTGGACCGCAGCTACTCCGGCAGGCCACCCAGGGATTGTGGCCGGGGCTGCTGGAGCAGCGGCTGATGTGGCTGTCCTGAGGGCCACCTCAGCAGCTGGCCCTGGAGCCAGATGCTTGGGTGGCTTTGGGATCCCCGTAGAAGTCACGGAGATCGCGGAAAGTCACAGAATCTGTGACTTTTGTGACCTCCGTGACAGACACAGAGCCCTAGTTCTACACCATCCTGGAAAGCTTGGGTCCACCCCTCCCTTCATAGAGAGACAGACTCCAAGACCAGAAGAGACATGAGAACATAAGAACGGCCATACTGGGTCAGACCAATGGTGCATCGAGCCCAGTATCCGGTCTTTCAGCCCAATGCCAGGTGCTGCAGAGGGAATGAACAGAACAGGGTAATTATCGAGGGATCCATCCCCTGTTGTCCTGTCCCAGTTTCTGGCAGTCAGAGGCTTACGGCCATGTCTACACTCCCGGCTACATTGCTGCCGTTGCTACTGATGCAGCAGTGTCGATTTAGCGGGTCTGGTGAAGACACGATAAGTCGAAGGGAGAGCGCTCTCCCGTTGACGTCGTTATCCACCTCCCCGAGAGGCGGAAGGTCAGTCGGCGGGAGAGGGTCTCCCACCAGCACAGTGCGGTGTAGGCACCGCTGTAAGTCGACCTAAGTTACGTTGAGAGAGTCCAGAACTGGCCAGTACTCACATTTCACATCCAATGTTGAAAGAGACCTTGATGCGTTTATAATCGGAGACTTTATTTTCTAAAGCCTATTTGACAAATGTGTTCAATACGTGCAACAGAAAATATTATAACACTACCCTGGTAACACTACCCTGGTATCATCTGGGGGGGAGGGATAGCTCAGTGGTTTGAGCATTGGCCTGCTAAACCCAGGGTTGTGAGTTCAATCCTTGAGGGGGCAACTTAGGGATCTGGGGCAAAATTGGTCCTGCTAGTGAAGGCAGGGGGCTGGACTCGATTCGATGACCCTCCAGGGTCCCTTCCAGCTCTATGAGATAGGTATATCTCCATATAAAAAAAAAAAAAAAAAAAAAAATTAAAATCTCCCTTGGAGGTTTTGTACAGTATCTATAGTAGACTGTGTGCCTGAGCAAGCCCTAAATGAACAGGGACTATCCTACCGGAGAGATCTTTTACCTCAAACTTGAGCTAAAATCGAACAGTGAGTGACATCTTAATACTTGAATTTGCATCTGGTATTTCAAGGCTGGTATTTGGTATTGGACAGATGCAAATTTGTTGATCTCTAGGCTAGATGGAGGTGATCTACTAGTGGTATCCACGAACACCAAATTTGATAGGTTTCACAGCTGTTTCTTCCACTCGCGGTGACTTCCATCAGATGCATTTACCATCCCCATAGGTGCTGGAACTAGGGGTGCTGGGGGGCTGCCGTGCCCCCTGTCTTGAAGTAGTTTCCATCATATACAGGGTTTACAAGGTTGGTTCAATAGCTCTCAGCACCCCCACTATACAAATTCTTCCAGCACCCCGGCCATCCCATTGAGCCCATAGTCTTCTCTGTTTCCTTCAGATTACAGAATGTAGAATTTTCTTCCTGCAAATTTGTTTTGGAACCCGTTTTTTTGTCTATGGTTACTAATAATATTAATGCTACTATAACGTGGGTGGGCTCATTGCCTTTTAGATTCACCCATTTTTATCCAAACTTTCCATGTAACTTTCCTTTCTGAGTGCTGTGGAAGCATCATTTGGGGAATCCAGGGAAATCATCCCGATTGGGTCGACAGTTACTGGCACCGAATCATTTGCTCAGTCTAATCGGAGCTTCTGCACGCCAGGCTTGAGACCTGAGTGACTGAGCCAAAGGTTGCTGACTGGTGCTTTTGCGGTTCAGAAGCATCACTTACAGGTAAAAACTCTCATTTATAATGAAATCGCTCGCACTCGGAAGGCTGTTAAACTATGACACCTGCATGACGAAAGTAATCCTTGAAACCGGATCTGCTGCCTTGAACACATTTCTCAACTGCAATTTTATTTTTCTGTTTAAGCTTTGAAGACGTTTTTCACAGGTGAGTGGCCTGGGCTCTGAGAATTGCTGTATCCTATCAACATTTTGTGTTACTGCCGTTTTTACTCCCTTACTTTCCTTCTGAGTCTCAGCTATCTGAGACTTTAGTAACTTGATGGTTACATTTATTTTTTTCTTTTTCTGACCGGCAGTAGTTGTTTTTTAAACTACTAGAGGTTTCCCCCCTTGTTTTCTTACAATCTGTTACTTGAGCGTATCAACACCCCTTGCAATGCTCTTTCTTATTTTTCTACCCACATTACATCCCCACTAGTACCTTCGGAAGCAGTCAAGCCATCCAGAAATCCCTATTTCCTTTTTAGTGATTTTAAATAAATCCTCCAGAGTTAAATAATATTATGTCTCTGCCTGCAGCAGCCATTTGCAATTGATTATTTACAGATCATTTCTTTTGGAAAAGGGTCATTTTCCTTCAGAATAACTGCAAAGGCTCCTGGGGACAAAAAAATAGTGGTGGCAGTAGTTACCACCTGACACCCTTGAATAATTTATAGGGCTGTCAATTAATTGCAGTTAATGCATGCGACTAACGCAAAACAAATTAACTAGATTAAAAAATAGTTGTGATTAATTGCAGTTTGAATCACACTGTTAAATTAAAATTGGTATTCTATTATTGTTATAAATATTTTGGAATGTTTTTCTACATTTTCAAATATGTTGATTTCCGTTACAATACAGAATACAAAGTGTACAGTGCTCACTTTATATGATGATTTTTTATTACAAATATTTTCACTGTAAAAAAGATAAAAGAAAATAGTATTTTTCAATTTATCTCATACAAGTCCACTCAGTCCTACTTCTTGTTCAGCCAATCGCTAAGACAAACAAGTTTGTTTACATTTACGGGAGATAATGCAGCCTGCTTCTTATTTACAATGTCACCTGAAAGTGAGAACAGGCATTCACATGGCACTGTTATAACTGGCATTGCAAGGTATTTACGTGGCAGATATGCTAAACATTCCTATGCCCCTTCATGCTTCGACCTGTAGGCTCTAAAGTTGTACATTGTGTTGTTTTTGAATGCAGTTCTATATAGATACAAATTCTACATTTGTAAGTTGCACTTTCACAATAAAGAGATTGCACTAACATACTTTTATGAGGTGAACTGAAAAATACAATTTCTTTTGTTTATCTTTTTTACAGTGCAAATCTTTGTAATCAAAAATAATACTAAAAGTGTTATATTGTACACTGTGTATTCTGTGTTGTAATTGAAAACAATATATTGAAAAAGTAGAAAAACATCCAAAATTATTTATAATACATTTAAATTGGTATTCTATTGTTGTTTAACAGTGCAATTAAAACTGCGATTAATCACAACTATTTTTTTTAATCTCGCAATTGTGATTTTTATTTAATTGTTTGACAGCCCTAATAATTTGTTTGACTATCAGGGTTCCACCGGGGTGTCACTGTACTGAGTTGTACTGCCAGAACCGTGTTTCATAGTAAACTAAGCTTTTAACACTTTGCCATCCTCATGAACACTTCTGCTTCCACTTTTTAACACTTCCACAACCCCCGACTGTTTAGTTCCCTCTGAGCGCTGCAGTGTTAATTTGTTTGAGAGCTCTTTTATCTGCACATGCCTTCTCCTTAAATCACTTATCTCCCAAGGTGACATGTTTCTCAGCCAATTTTTCTTGGCAGCTCTGAGCTTATCTTTGTGTTTTTCAGCACTCCTTCTTTAGCCCCGATTACTGTTCTCTGCAAGGTTGTCCCTGGGTCTTGTTCTTTAAAGCTCCTGTGGCATTCAACAGACCTTTGCTGTGCTCTGCCAGTAATTCTTTGACACAGGTATCCAAAGTACCTCTCTCTGTTTCTCTTATGCTACTGAATTTTTCGTTAGGAGAGAACAATAATTTTTTCCCCTTTTTTAAAATTTTTTGTTTCCCCTCACTTTTCTTCTATTATATTTTTAATCTAATACCACTTATTGGAGTTCTTTTCCCCCTGGTCCCAGTCTCCCCCTACCACTTTTCTGACGTGTCCATAGGGAACGTCCTTGGATTTAACCCAACTCTCCAGCATGGTACCGGCTTCCTCATACTTAAACCCTTTCAGTGCCATTTCCCTTACTGCTGGATAATGACCCTCACACTAATGGGTGTGTTACCTGCTCCAGAGGAGTGGATCCCAGGTTTACTCTGGGCTCGTCACTGAGATTACTTTACCAATACCGGCTCCAGACGAGTGGATCCCCAAGTTTTGGCACCAAAGTGTTGGGATTCCCTCCGAGACCTTTTCCACTTGGCTTATCCAGAACACCTCATCCAGTTCTGGGAGAACACTTCATCCAGTTCTCTGGGTTCCAGAAACTCAGTTTGAATCTGGACTTATCACTCAGGTTTCTTTATTGGCATTTCATAAAGCTCCAGTTCAGGCTCGTGGGGAGGGGAGGAGAGGGGGGAGTTAGGATGCGCCACAACTCCAAATTACATAATTATAAATCAGTTTCTACACATAGTCAAAGCCCAACTAAACACATGTACATTGCATTCTACATTGTATCACATGCTTTATGACTGGCTTACTAATTTTGTGACCCAATCCCTGTATAGATCACGAGCATCCATGAACTACAAAGTGCAAGCCAGCAAAGCTGCAGCTGCAAGTTTATGACATGTTACTCTTCTTACTATTTCTTTATGTCCCAGCTACATATTATTTGCAAGGCCATGTGTGAATTCATGCCTTGTCCACTGTTAATCTCGGTTTCCTTACTTCTGTTTTCTTTCATTGTTCATGCAAGGCCTACAGTCGGTTCTCAATAAATTCTGAGAACCATGAAAGCGCCTTCTCTCTTAACGGTAAAGAATCTGTCAGTTTTCAAGCAGTGATGATTCTTGGTAGTTTGCAGCTCAGTCCAGGATGCTTAGGGCTTCCAGAGGCTTGAACGAACCAAGCGCTAAATAAACAAGCCTCTCTGTGCAGCAGCTGCTTTGACTTTCTTTGCCAGGTGTATCAGGGCCAGCCTTAGGGAAACCAGCGTCCTGGGCGAACTTGGATTTTGGCACCCTTGAGCCCCACTGCCTCCCTGGACTCCCTACCCACCCCTCCATCTCCCTGGCCGCTGCTGCCTCCCTTAGCTCCCCACCCATTGCTGCCACCCCAGGCTCCCTGCCCATCCCCCTGGTCCCTGCTGCCTCCCTGGCCTCCCCGTCCCATTGCTCCAAGCTCCCTTCTATGACCTTTCACCCCAGGCCCGCCCTGCTCCTGGCTTCTTGACCACGGTGCCCTGGACTGTCACCCATGTCACCCACCCACCAGGCAGGCCCTGAAGGTGTTTCTTGGGTGCAAATTAAACCATGAGCAAATTGATGGATGACTTCAAAGTCAGAGTGGCGGCTAACCTGCAGGAGAACTGAACCACGCTGGAAAGGAGTTGGAGCAGGGGGAGATGCAGGCAGTAAGGGATATTCAGTCCTAAATGTAAAGCCCTAGAGTCAGGCAAAGAAATAGACAGCCTAGATATGAAATAGGGGGTGTAAACCATCAGCCATAATCATTGCATTAAAGGATGTTTATTTTTTATCGTGTTTCTTTAATGCTGGGCTAATTAATGAACCCAAGCAGTACTGCTGTTTCAGGGTTGGTGTTGAGCGGGAAGGTGTCCACAAAAGGATCTTAGTAGTAGGAAGTGGACAGCAATATGAAGAAGTTCGAAAACCACTGTCATGATGAAGGCTTTATCCTCCGGCTATGCTACTGTGCCGCACCCAGGGCCAAATTCTCCCTTTAAATATGAGGTGAGGGGGTGCAACTCCATCTGAGCTCAAAACTCAAAGTCTAAGCAGGGATGCCGAGAGTGAATGGAGATAAATATCCCTTCTTTGCAACTTAGGCAAAGATCCTCCATCAGGTGTTAAAATGCCAGACTGATCTTAACCACACGCTGAGCAACAGCCATCCTCACCCATTAACTCCAAACAACATACTTATAGAGCTGAGGCCTGTTTTCACGCTGCAGAAGTTCATGAGACCTGGAATGATCCCAGGAATTAAATGAAAAAAGAGGCACACTAGTGCACAGAGAGCACTCACTAAAAATAAAATCATTGAGGTAAATGGTAGAGGGCTTTCCCTTCACCCTCTCCCCTGGTTCTAGTCACATAGCCAGAAAGCAGAAGACCAGAAATCTGAAGCGCAGACAATGCGATGTTTATTGGGGCTAGTTTCCAAACAAGCATATTCCAAAGCCCTTCACACCAGTCGGGCTTATCTCTATACGCCGATAGAGTCTGTTCCCCAGCGTCCCCCTTCCCAGCTCTGACGCCGCAGAGCCTTGCTTGTGTCACTGTTCCCCGTTCCCTATTTCCTGTTCCCATTCACCTCCCCCCCCCCTTAGCAAACATGATTCCAATTTCCCTCCCCCCCACTTCCTGTTTGACCCCAGTTTATGTGGTAATATTCTCAGCTATACCTTAACCAATCATTTTACTGAAATTTAACTAACCAATCCTAACCTATTGTAACATAATTCTCTAACCAATTATACCCCACTACCCTAATTAACTTACACCTGACAAAATTAATTATACAGCAGACAGAAACAATTAGAGAACCAGACAGATTAACAATAGAAAAGTGGGGGCCACAAAGATAAAACCATTAATAAGTGATTTCTTGCCAGACAGGATACTATCAAACTAAGTTTTCTTTAACCATCTTAAGATCTGTTTCTTTATTTGGTGGTGATGGGCACTATAAGGACAGGATCGTCTTCCTAACAGCCCAATACCACCTTATTTCAATGTGACTGGTTTGAGATGTGAGGATGTGACCGTTCGCTTCCCAGCTTATGGCTGCCCCTGCTACTTAGCCAAAGGCCTTATCCTAGGAACAAGGCCTCAGACTATCCTAGTGAGAGAAGGGCCCATACACAGGTGGACTGTGATTTTGATTCTTTGTTTTTATACCCCTGTAACTAGCTAAGTGACAAGAATACACCTAAGTTCTTAAAGTATAGGCCTTTGCAGGCAGGCCTGAATATCTATATCCTAACAGTAAATGCAGCGCTAATAGGAGGAGCAACCTCTAAATATACCTAGCCTGTGTTTTTCTTGACTTACAAATCCTTCATTTTAATTAAATATCTCCCAAGGAGAGGTTGTTTCAGAAGAGATGCCTGTCTCTGATATTGCATTACATTCTGGTGTGAATGCGATGCCTATCATCCTTTAAGCGGAAATTAAACTGACTTATTTCTGCCTGCCTGCTAATGCAGTGTGATCCCTCATCCTGTATGAGCACAGAGTTTGTTAGTTTTGTCAGATACCATGAACATTAGAGCTAAAGCTTTTCAGTGCTATTGGAGGAAAGTTGTTTTTTTCCTCACCTTCTGGTTACCAAATTGTCATTTCACCACTTAATTTCTCTCTCTCAATAATGACTCTCCCTGGCTACAATACCTTGTTTGGAAGCCATGGAAACCAAAAGTATCTAGAACTGGTTATTAATAGAATTACTAATTAGTGTCGGCTACTGTAATCTGTCAGATAGTCACAGATCTTTTCTTTCTCTAAATTCTATTAGTATTATTATTCTCTTATAATATATGGAGATATACCTATCTCATAGAGCTGGAAGGGACCCTGAAGGGTCATCGAGTCCAGCCCCCTGCCTTCACTAGCAGGACCAATTTTGCCCCAGATCCCTAAGTGGCCCCGTCAAGGATTGAGCTCACAATCCTGGGTTTAGCAGGCCAATGCTCAAACCACTGAGCTATCCCTCCCAACCCCTTATGTTAATCTGCAGTGCAGCTCTTGAGTTGGTATCACCCAGTGCAGAATTTGTTCTCTACAACATATTTCTTAGTGTTTAGTTTTAATTGTCCTAAACAATGAGGCTTCCATCACCATGTTGTTAGGGAGACTGTGCTACTTTCCTGGAGAGTCAGCTCCACAGTCTTATAGCCCTTACTGTAGGGAAAGTTTTCCTGACACTTTGTCTATGTTTACATTTTAGTAACCGTTTATTCATATCAGCAAAGTCTTCTAAATTCTATCCTTGGACTGATGCACAAACCTTTCGTTACCTTTTATGGGAGGTGTATGTACATATCTGGAAGGCTGAATTTGGGCCTCGATCATCATTTATTCAAAAACATGTTAAAATCGATTTTTAATGATGATCCATAGCCTAGCGTTTACTAGAATCTCTGTTTACTTTCCAGCATTTTCTGAAGTCTGTTGCTGTAGTTGAGCTCTGTCCCCAACGGAGCTTCAAAATCAGAGCCTAACTCCAAACTTATTTTTTACATTCAGGGGTGTTGGAGTGTGGGCATTTGGTTGGGGTCCAAGTCAAATTACAAAGGGATTAAATTTAAAAAAAAGAAAGTAGGATGAATATCAAGGAAAACTCCCTGTTCCAGTGACATATCTTACTGTGGAATAGTCTCTTAAAGATAGAGGATAGTGGACAGACATCAATTCTCATCCTTCTGGATGTCTATGCAGCATTTGACACAGTCGACCATGACTGCTGTCTCACCCCAGTGAGGTACCATGGACCCACAAGAATGCACTAAAACGGTTTGAGTCCTTTCTAGAGGGATGCACCAAAAGATTAATCAGGGGAAACTGCATCTCTGCCATTAGATCCCTCACTTGTGTGGCTATCCCCAGGATCGATTCTCTCTCCAGTCCTTTTCAGCATGTACATGCAAGCCCTAGGTGACCTGGTGAGATGACATGGACTCAAGGGCAAGCAATTTGCAGATGACACACAGCTCTACTTATCCTTCATCACATACGATCACACAACTACCACCAAGATGGCCCAGTGCTTGGATGAGATCAGGTCATGAATGAAGAACAGCTGGCTGAAGCCAAACCCGAGCAAGACAGAGGTGATGCTGGTGGGCAGAGGAAAGTATTTTGAGGACTATGCAGTCATGGTGCAGTCTCCTCTGCTTGAAGATGAACACCCAACATCAGTCAATTCAGTCCATGCTCTAAGACAGTGGTTCCCAAAGTGGGGTCCCCCACCGTGTGTTATATTGGATCCATCCCTTAAGCCAGGGCCAACACACGCCAGAATTGTATTCCAGGACTTTTGCTGCCTGGAGGATGCCATTTTGTTCTCAAAATGAGGTCCTCTGCACAGTGTGACCTCGCAAGCACCGAGCATGAGAAGTCCAGCTGGCGGGGACGCTCCCACACTGGTGGGGGTGTTCTACTAGAACTGGTGCTTGCCCATTCAGGACGACATGCTCCCCATGAGGCTTTAGAAGTACCTTTTCTGCCACAGATGTCAAGACTCACAACACTTCTACAAGACAGAAAAGTAATACCCCTATTTAGGGGGGAAAGAAATACAGGCAAAGTGAAGGACTCAATGGTGGAGTTGGGAACTGAGTCCAGGAAATCCTGAGACCACTAAACGGTGTATGTGTGTGTATTTTTGGAGGCATCATAACAGCTCCATAGCTAAGATTACTCAAAATCATTTTAGTTAAAGTGAAAATAAGGGTGATGTGACAAAAATGGATCAGTGGTTAAAAAGTTAAAGCCTTAAAAAGCTAAATATATCAACTATTGAAAAAGAATGGTAAATTTGGGCCAACAAGGATCAAAGTAACAACAAAAGTGTAGTTAATGATTGGGAATCCTTGATCAATAATTGTCACTGAGGTGAAAGATAAAAATACAGAAGGTGACAAACTTAATGAAAGCACAAATAAGAAGAGGAAGTATGACGAGATTTACATTAAATTTGGCTTTACCTGTGCCATATAAGAAGATATACAGTTGCCACAGTGTGTGTTATGTTACTAAGTGATTTCTAATGAGTGTTTAAAACCAGGCAAACTCAGCCATCATTTAGTCACAAAGCAGATCCTGTATAAAAACAAGCCTGTACAAATTTTCAAATGAAAAGTAAGTGAATTGAAGGCTGGAAAAAACAGTGTGTTATTAACACAACCCATGTCAATAGTAAAGCTCTCGAGGCTTCATCTAAAGTTAGCTACAGAATTGCTAAGGCTGGAAAACTACATGCAATTGCTAAAGAACTAATACTTATAGCAGTAAAGGACATGGGAAACATAATGCCAGGAGAAAAACAAGGAAAGCAATTAGAAATTATTTCCATGTCAAACAATACGGTATCTAGTAGAATAGTGACATGAGCAATAATGGGAAAAAACAACTGATGTCTTGCTTGCAGCTGAGTCTGTATATTGCCTTGCAAATTGACAAATTGACAGACGTTGCTGGTGTGGCTAATCTTCTTGCATATTTAACACCCTTTGCAGTGACATGGGAAGTGAACACTCAACATTACTTCTACACACACAAGTCCATCGGTGATCCCGGGTGAAGGTGTTTGAAGAAAAAGGCCAATTTCAGCCAGAGATGTTGCTGTTTTTCATTGAAACTGTTTTCTTTTGAACTGTTTTCACACAGCAAGCCTCTGAGTACGACCCCCCCTTATAAATTAAAAACACTTAAAAAAAATATTTAGCACTATTATAAATGCTGGAGGCGAAGCGGGGTTTGGGGTGGAGGCTGACAGCTTGCGACCCCCCCCCCCATGTAATAACCTTGTGACCCCCTGAGAGGTCACAACCCCCAGTTTGAGAACCCCTGGACTAGATGATTTAATAGGTATTTTCCAGCTCCAATTTCTGTGAGTCAAGTTATTTTGAGGTGCCTTGACAAAGAGGGTTTTTTAATGGTTGGATTTTCCTTTATTAAAAACAACAACAAAACAACCAAAAACCTTAATGTCCAGTTCCTCAGCTGGTGCAAATCAGCATAGCTCCAACAACTCAATGGAGTTATCCCAGATTACACCAGCTGAGGCTCTGGTCCAACGCATTTTATACTGTAAGTAAATAAGGTATCACAGCCTGGATACACATACCATTATAACTAGATGTCAGCTGTTACGTACCACCACAGCCCCACATCTGCCACATCTCCACCTACCAAACCATCTTGGATGATAGTATATAACCTAGTCATATACCTACCTACACCATACTCATTCAGAGCCATTCTCACACATTCTAGCTTTTGGGTTGTCTTTCTGGCCTCGTGTTGATAAAACAAGGCTCCTTCTGCATGAACAGTTTGTAAAAGAAAATTATTCCCTCTGTCTGATTCAGCTCTCTCTCTGCTCTTCCAGCATTCCTTCTGTCTGCTCGGATCATGTAGTTCTGTGGAAGTGTTTAAGTTTTTAGGAGCTGCACCACTGCAATGTGTAAATTGTGGTTCTAGTCCAAAAAGGGACGATGTAAACATGACACCTCCTTACTCATCCATCCTACTTCCCAATATATTCAGAGCCATATCTGCTGACTTCCCTGATTAAAGCATTAGTCCTGAAATATGATCCATGTAGATGAATCCACGTGCCTGTGTTGAGTCTGATTTCAGTGGGATTCTATACAGGCATAAAGGTCTTCCTGCATGGACCAGATTATACGAATGGGGCCCACTGAATACTTTCTATTCCTGTTAGCCAGGCAGAGGCAATACAGCTCTGAGTGTCAGAGAGTGAACTGGCTTCTCTTCTGGGTAACTGTCAACAGAACTGTTACTTACGTTCAAGATGCAGAACTTTTATTGCCTGGTGATGAGTATGCCTAAAAGTACCCAGTTTTACTTTGATTCCAGAGTGAATCTATAGGGCTGGCAGTTCAGAAAAAAAATTTTTTTTACCTGTAAACTAAGCAAATCTGATACAGACATCAATGAGCAGTGTTTGGATATGAGGGAGTGCCACTTTTACAGAGTCAACTTTCAGAATGGAAATCTTTTTTTAGGTTTTTTTTAATATGGATGGTAAATTGATACAAAAAACAAGAGTTCAAGACAAAGAACACTCAATGGATTAGCTCATCTATGATGTTTGAAATTAAGGCTCTGACCTACAGAAATGGGCCATGTATGCTTTCCTTGAGCTGTGTAACTTGTTGAAGAGAACAGGGCCCAGGCATTTTCTCTGCAGAAATGCTCTGAGATTAATGGAGTTGGACAGGATTCTTGAAGGTTCACAAGCTCCATGTGGTTGGAAATCAGAGACTTGCCTCATGCATACAAATCCCTACTTTCCCATTTCTTTCTCCCCAAGCCTCTAAGTGGAACGGATGCCACTATACATATCTGCAGATCTCAAAGCTCTTTGGTAAACAGAGTTCATTTTGAGTGGCTGCTACTGACCCAGCTGGTGTCTGTCAATGGCACAGGGAAACCCCTCAGTCCCATACTGTGAATGTCTCTTGGAATTTCACTTGACCTCTTTCACTGTTTGCCTTCTTGCAGAGGTAGCTGGCTCCTAAACCAGGAGCATTATCGCTGTGCCTGATTCTAGGACGCTCTTTTGAATTTATTTCCTCATGTTAAAATATGTTAAAATATCCTCACACCTTCTATGGGTCATCTCAATTATCACTTCAAAGGTTTTTTTCTCTCTCCTGCTGATGATAGCTCATCTCAATTGATTGGCCTCTTACAGTTGGTATGGCTACTCCCACCTTTTCATGTTCTCTGTATGTATAAATATCTTCTTTCTGTGTGTTCCATTCTATGCATCCGATGAAGTGAGCTGTAGCCCACGAAAGCTTATGCTCAAATAAATTCGTTAGTCTCTAAGGTGCCACAAGTACTCCTGTTCTTTTTGCGGATACAGACTAACACGGCTGCTGCTCTGAAACTCTTCTAAGTCAGTCCCATAAAGATGGCAGGACATTTGACTATATGATGGAAGGTGATTGAAATATAGACCTATCATATTACATATGTTACGGCAAAATGTTGCTTTCCTTTTCAGATCTGGCTCACGCATATTACTGCAAGGTAGCAATGCTATTGCTTAGCATTTTCCAAGGAAGAAGCTCGTGGTAGATCTTTTTCAGTAGTGACCATGAATCTCTAAAATGCAGAAACACAAGTATGAACCAGGCTCCTATTTCAAAGAGCTGCCAGACACACCTGTTTGTCCAGGCTCTCCTATCTGATTATGTCCTGGTTACAAAGACAACTGGTAAAAACGGCAAGCAGCAGGGTCAGCAGATAGATATGAGAGATCCCAGAGCCTGGAGTTTGTGTTGTTACAATGCTCATAACATTCAGACTTGTATATCTACTTCACCACTTGTAAAATGAGAAGCTGGATCAGCTTTAAGCTTTTTAGCAGCTTTTGGCCCTTCTTTCCATGCTCTGTGAACGCCACAATGAAGTTCCAAAGTCAAGGGTGTCCTGCTAGTTCCAGGCTGGCAGGGCTTATGAGTGGTTACATCACAAGTTGGTGCTGTTGGGAACGGAGAGCTTGTGAATGGTTTCCCGCTGCTAGCAGAGAGGAAGGGGAGCTGGGGTGGCTGTTCCACCAGAGTGGGGAGATTAAGCTTTCCTGTGACTTTCCAAGTCTTGAGTGGAGGCCAGTTTTCAATATGAGTGAAGGGTGGGTCATTGTTCTCACTGGAATCAGGAAGAAATTATACCCCCTCCTTCCCTCAAGCACAGCATTGTCACTAGGTGGTCAGGAAGCACCAGGGATTGGCCACAGCTGGAAATGAGACACTGGAAGAGGTGGGGGTGACATGCTGTTCAGGACATCCAGAACTGGGAGCCTCTGTGCTACCCCTCTCAGCCTCGGGAAGTGTGAACTTTGCTGCAGATAAGCAGTGTGACAACTCCCTGACATACCAGTTTGTCTGCCTCGCCAGCAAACTCCTCAGGGCTGTGCCAGCCCAAAACTTGCCTAGCAGGTAACAATCAGTGAACTCCAGCCCGAGTTCCTCCGAGATGTCTCTCTGTGATGCACAGCCCCTGTCACTGTACATTCCCAAAAGATATTAATTTTGCTGCTCCTTTAAAGAGACAGAAACAGCAGCTTGCTATCGTGACTAGAGTTACCAATCATTTCAATTCAGTCAAAGCACTGGGCTGGCGTCGATAAAAAGTAAAACGTTTATTTAATCAAAAAGGGAGAGGTTTTAAGTGAGTTCAGGTATAAGGGATAGGTGCTGGTTTTCCTTGTCAGCTCAGGTGAAGGATCCCTTAGGGCAGTGGTTCTCAACCAGGGGTCCGGGGCCCACTGGGGGGTCCTGAGCAGGTTTCAGGGGGTCCGCCAAACAGGGCCGACATTAGACTTGCTGGGGCCCAGAGCGGAAAGCCGAAGCCCCACCACATGGGGCTGAAGCCTGGGGTTCCAAGCCCCGCCACCTGTGGTTGAAGCCGAAGCCTGAGCAACTTAGCTTCACAGGGCCCCCTATGGCGTGGAGCCTGGGCAATTGCCCTGCTTGCTACCCCATAACGCTGGCCCTGGCTTTTATATGCAGAAAAACAGTTGTTGTGGCACAGGTGGGCCGGGGAGATTTTATACCAAGTTGGGGGGGCCTCAGAAAGAAAAAGGTTGAGAACCTCTGCCTTAACGGTTCTCTGCTCCTCTCTTTTTATAATCCAGGAAACCTTTGAAACATCTCTCTCTCAAAGTTCATTGACTCTGCTTCAAGAGGCAGGAAGAACTCCTAGGGGTGTGGTCACCATCCCCCGGTGAGATTAAGTGATCACTTTTCCCCACTTGCTGTCCTGATGGTTTTGTTCGCCTGGCCTGCAAATGTGCTTTTCTTTGTCTTGGGTCACACCTTGCTCAATTTACAGCGGATACACATTCAAGCAGGTGGAACCACATCCCTTTGTCTGGAAAAAACTTTTTTTAAACACATTTTAGTCATAATTCCAGCACACATGTATAATCCTTTGTGGATTGACCATACATACATCATGCAAGAATATTAATGATCAGTGAGTTGTTTTCCAGTGACATAACATGACACCTTTTAGATACAATTTAGCAGACTTTTTCCCCCCCGGTGGATGCTCTTATCCCCACTCGGCCCCACTCCTCCTCTTCTCCCAAGGTCCTGCCCTCACTCCACCGCTTTCCGCCCCTTCTCTGCCCCTCCTCTGAGGCCCTGCCCCCTCTCAACTTCTTCCTGCCTCCACTCTGCTTCCTCCCCCGAGGCCCCACCCTCGCTCCACCTCTTCCTGCCCCCGGGGCCCACCGAACAACTGATCGGCGGCCAGTTCTGGGGCCTGCTGAACAGCTGATCAGCGGCCAGCCCCAGGGCCTCGGAACCAGAGCACTGGTGCTGAGCACCCCCTATTTTTTTCCTGTGTGTGCTTGAGGCCCGGAGCACCCACCCATAGGTCGGTGCCTATGCAGTTTATAACAGTAGTGAGTTGGGGTGTACTGAGGTGATCAGGTCAGCTGAGACTGTCTGCTAGATACCAGGGAGCTCCTTGCCTTCTCACACAGGGATGCTCTGAGGGTCACAGTAGGTCAGGGCTCTGAGGTGGTACAGCAAATCCTCTTTCTTAGACGTCTGACTGGTGTGTTTTGCTCAGAGGCTCAGGGGCCCAGATTTGGGACTGGGAAGGAATTTCCCCCCAGGCTAGACTGGCAGGGACCTTGGGATTTTTTTTGCCTTCTGCTGCAGTGATGAGGTTTACAAACCCTACACTGGGCAAGGGGGTAAGGAGCTGCTCTGGGCTCAGCCAGCCCTGCCCCACCACACCTGCGAGAGATGCACAGGCTGGAGGGGGAGGTAAAAGGGAGCAGAACAGGTCGCTTGGGGGCAGGCCAGGGAAGAGAAGGGACCTTCACCTTGCAGCTCCTGAGAAAATGCCTGAGGGAAGGCAGGCTCTCTCCCATCCACAACTGCCTAAAGGTCCCTCCCTGAGGGAAGGGAGAACCTGCTTTTGATAGACCCTGAGAGGGAGGCATTTCCCCCTCTCACATACTAACCAGGTTTATTTGTGTTTGTGTTTGGTTTATGGCCTGCCCCAGCAGGGGAGCGATTCAGAACTGACCTGGCTGGAGGGCCACGGCACAAGAGGAAGCGGCCGTCGCCCGAAGAGGGAGAGAGCTGCCATGCCACATCAGGCTATGAATTGGTGCCATGCAGTGAGCTGCCCCCTTCATGCTTTCCTGTACAGACTGCGAACTGGGGACAACAGAAGCACAGGCACCGACGTTATCATTTCCCAGGGGGTGCTTGACCCCTGCTCCACCCCCACTCCACCCCTTCCCGCAAGGCCCCACATGTCTAGGATTTCCACTAGCAGCGGTGCGAATAGCTTTCACAATGGCAAATACTTTCTCCCTTTACTTATGCTGAGTGACAACACTAGCGATCAGCATTAATTTTTTCTACCCTAAACTATTTCACATTCCAGAGGCATAAGTAGCATTACCTCCCTAGGCAGTGTTGAAGAACAAAGGCTTGAGACATGCTCACACCTGGCACAGATACATTCAAGTGGATTCCTCCTCCCTGTGAATTTCACAGAGGGCTCCAGCCTGCTGAGAATATAGCAATTTAGCCACAGATATTCAGAGCGCACAAAATCACATTTAGAGCTGGTGTATTGTCACTCCGTTGCAACACAATGTGATAAATAATACCTGTCTTTCGATAAATAAAAAAATATATATATATGGAGATATACCTATCTCATAGAACTGGAAGGGACCCTGAAAGGTCATTGAGTCCAGCCCCCTGCCTTCACTAGCAGGACCAAGTACTGATTTTGCCCTAGATCCCTAAGTGGCCTTCTCAAGGATTGAACTCACAGCTCTGGGTTTAGCAGGCCAATGCTCAAACCATTGAGCTATCCCTCCCCCCTTTAGCGCATGCTGACTGAGCAACTTGCAGTTTTTTACAATAAATAACACCTAGCCATGCTAGGTAAACCTTGTTAGCCCAGTTTTAAAAATGGGGAACTGAGGTTAAGTGATTTACAGTCACACATCAGGTCAGTGGGAGAGCTAGGAATAGGACCCAGGAGTCCTGATGTCCATTCCCTTGCGGTAACCACTTGACCGTGACTTTGTTCCCTCCCCAGAGTTGGGAATAGAACCTAGGAGTCCTTCAGTTCCCATCATCCAATCCCTTGCTCTAATCACTAGGACCACTTCTTTCTCAAATATTGGAATAGAGCCCAGGAAAGAGAGATGACTAGTAGCCTCATGACAGATGAGAAGATTATTGTGCCTCTTTTTGGATTATCTATTACTACTATCAGAATAGTTCCTTCTCCAGTAGCCTGTTCAGCTTCTGAGGCGAATCCATTACCCAGAGCTTCTTTCCTTGTAGTTTTTCATTATCAGTGTCCATATGGACATGAGTTACATCTGACCACACAGAACATGGTAATATTCTAGCTGTCCTCAAGGAACAGCCAGTGTCCCCCTTGGCTTTGAATAAATGTCTTTTATTCTTCCCAGTGAGACTGACCACTGGGATGGTTATGACCTAACATCTTTGTGGATGGCATAGCTGTTACTCAAGCAGTTAGACTGAAATTAGCATTGTCTCCCACTTACAGCGGGAGAGGAACCATTACACATTTCTGTTGTAGTATTTCATCTTCCCCAGCTTCCTGGAATGTATCATAGAATCATAGAAATGTAGGGCTGGAAGGGACCTCAAGAGGTCATTAAGTCCAGCCCCCTTTGCAGAGGCAGGACCAAGTAAACTTAGACCATCCCTGACAGGTGTTTGTCCAACCTGTTCTTAAAAACCTCTAATGATGGGAATTCCACAACCTCCCTTGGAAGCTTATTCCAGAGCTTAACCAACCTTATGGTTAGACAGTTTTTCCTAATATCTAACCTAAATATCCCATGCTTGCCGATTAAGCCCATTACTTCTTGTCCTACCTTCAGTGGATATGGAGATCAATTGATCACAGTCCTCTTTATAGCAGCCCTTAACATATTTGAAGACTATCATCAGGTTCCCCCCTCAGTCTTCTTTTCTCAAGACTAAACATGCCCAGTTTTTTTAACCTTTCCTCATAGGTCAGGTTTTCTAAACCTTTTATCATTTTTGTTGATCTCCTCTGGACTCTCTCCAATTTGTCCACATCTTTGCTAAAGTGTGGCGCCCAGAATTGGACATAGTACTTTAGCTAATGCATCACCCATGCTGAGCAGAGTGGGACAATTTCCTCCTAGTCTTACATATAATACTTCTGTTAATACACTCCAGAATATTTTTGCAACTGCATCACATTGTTGACTCATATTCAATTTGTGATCCACTATAACCTCCAGATCCTTTTCAGCAGTACTACTACATAGACAGTTATTCCCCATTTTGTAAAAAAACAAGGAGTCCTTGTGGCACCTTAGAGACTAACAAATTTATTTAGGCATAAGCTTTCGTGGGCTAGAACCCACTTCATCAGATGTGACCTGAGCTGCTAGGGTAGCCCCCATTGAAAATGCCAAGGTCAGGGCAGGCTGCAAAAAGGAGAGCAGATTCTCCCAAAACTGGTGGTTAACACGGTAGTTAGATTCACCAACCAGTCACAAACTGCTCCTGATCTTCCACACTGGTTATCAAGAGGCTTAAAAAAAAAAAAATCACATAGCCCCCTTCATTGCATTCCAGTTCTCTAGCTCCCAATCAGTACATTTGTCCAGTAAGGTGGGGTGTTATTTAAAACTCTGCTCAGTATACAAAGTGTTCTTCTGGTCCCCAAAGGGCCAGCCACATTACCAGGTCAACACTAGTTTGGATCTTACTG
Organism: Platysternon megacephalum; assembly: GCA_003942145.1. Taxonomy (NCBI): domain Eukaryota; kingdom Metazoa; phylum Chordata; order Testudines; family Platysternidae; genus Platysternon; species Platysternon megacephalum. The sequence continues at coordinate 502,593 of QXTE01000305.1, forward strand.
TGACACTCTGTAACTCGGGGGGGAACACCCAGCACCCCCATGTTCATCCTTGTAAAATGGTTGTGTGGTATCCAATGCAAAGTTTGTCATGTTGGGTGTCTTCGGAAGGCTCATGATGCACTGAGCATTGTTGTTAGAGTGATGTTATAGTAATTGTTATAGTAATGTTACAGTTTATAATTTCATGTATATAGTTATGAGGCTGAAAATGTGTCTTCATGGCTTAAAATAAGCCCAGGCAAAAACTCTCCAAGAGCAGAGAGGCAGTTCACACCTCATCAGGGCATGTATTGGACAAACCCACCCCAACCTCACAGGAACAAAGGATGCTGGTCTAGGCAGCAACAAAAGGATCTGTTGGACTCTTCAGTGAGTCACCCCCCTTCCTTTGGTCAGTTTGGGACTACGATGAGGTAATGCCCACCTGACTCTGAAAGGGGGTGGGGAACAAAGCCAAGAGGGAAGAAAGAACACGATAAAAGGGAGAGACGTTTCCCATGCTCTCTCTCTCTCTTCCACTTACGCCAACAGACACCACACCAAGCGATTGAAGTGCTAATCAAAAGGGAGAGCCTGGCTGAAGAGCAACCAGCCAGCCAGCCTGTGGTGAGAAGCATCTAAGTTTGTAAGGGCATTGAAAGTGTTAAGATCAGCTTAGAATGCGTTTTGCTTTTATTTCATCTGACTTGTCATGCTTTGATTTATAATCACTTCAAATTTATCTTTTTATCTTTTAAAATAAATCTGTTTGTTTATTCTACCTGAAGCGGTGTGTTTGGTTTGAAGCATGTCAGAGACTCCCCTTGGGATAACAAGCCTGGTACATATCAATTTTGTTTGTTAAATTGACGAACTCATACAAGCTTGCAGCATCCAACGGGCATAACTGGACACTGCAAGACGGAGGTTCCTAGGGTTGTGTCTGGGACCAGAGATACTGGCTAATGTCACTCTGTTGCACAATCCAAGGAGCAGCTTACATGCCGGAGGCTGTGCGTGAACAGCCCAGGAGCGGGGGTTCGCAGAGCAGAGCAGGGTAAGGCTGGCTCCCAGAGTCAAGGATTGGAGTGACCTAACAGATCACCGGTCCAGATAACACCAGGGGAACGTCACACTTATCCAAAATACCACGCTGCCAGTCAATCCTCTAGTATCTAAAACTAAAGGTTTTATTATAAAAGAACAAGAAGAGAGTTGTTAAACGGTTAAAGCAATCAGATACCTACATAAGACTTCAGAGTCCATACATCAGGTTCTTAGCACCACTGGTGAATTTTCTGGCTTGTAAAGTCCCTCGGGAACACTTGTATGGGTTTGTCAGTCCTTTGTTCAAAGCTGCAGTTTGTACAGAAATTACTCCAGAGGTAGGAAGCAGGATTGAAGACAAAATGGAGAAGATGCAGTGGCCTTTTTATATCTTTTGCCATGTGGCTTGTACATCCTCTGTCCCAAACACAAGCTCACAGCACAATGAGCATGAGCATATGGGCATGGAAAAGCACTTGGAGTCCCCTGTCCACAGGCATGTCCCTATGTGTCCTGCTGATTCATAGATGTAGCCCCTGGCTTCTCTCAATGGAGTTCATTCTACAGCTGATTGCCCTTGATAGGTCATTAAGCAGGCTGGATAGTGCTGAGGCCAATCTGTCTGGGGGTGCCACCCAGAAATACAGCACAAGTTTGATATACAAATATATCACACATACTTATAACTCACAATACAAAGATGATACATATAAACATGGTTATTATATTTAGCCAATCTTAACTTTTCCACTGATACCTTACATGGCATATCTTGTAAGATTCATTGTAATATTGGTCTCAATAATATTATAAAATGGTCACCCATATGCCATACAGCATCACAGTTCTATTGTCTTAGTCATCCATTACCACTGGATCAGGGCCGGCTCTACTGTTTTTGCCGCCCCAAGCAGCGCGCCGAATTGCCGCTGCAGATGGTGGGGGCAGTCAGTGTGCCGTGTAGGGCGGCACGCGTGTTTCCGCGGCGGCAGCAATTCGGCCGCAGCTTCTGTCTTCCAGCTGAAGACAGAAGCTGCCGCCAAATTGCCACTGCGGGCAGCTGAACATAGAAGCTGCCGCCGAATTGCCGCCGCGGAAACGCACGTGCCGCCCTAACGGCACACGGACTGCCCCCGCCGTCCGCGGCAGCAATTCGGCGTGCTGCTTGGGGCAGCAAAAACACACGGACTGCCGCCCCTTGCAGATTGCCGCCCCAAGCACCTGCTTGGAATGCTGGTGCCTGGAGCCAGCCCTGCACTGGATGATCATCTTGGAGAAGGTCTGCTTCCACCTCATGTTACTCATATCAGTGCTCCTGAGACAAGTTTTTTTTTTTTAATTCCCAGAAACTTTTCTTTTATTGATCATCCTGTTACCTGGGGTTCTTTCAACCCAAAGCTTTTGGTAACTTTTACTCTGTGCAAGGTGGCATCAGGAAATAAATCAGGGGAGACACGGCCGTCCGACCGATAGATGGCCGGCACAAACAGGACAACACAAGAGTGGGGACACACGTCCGCAACAGGTTAGTAAAACACCAACCCTTGATAATTACCGACGCTGAGTGTGGCTCTCGAGTGGCACAGCCCGTCTGCCGGTGGGGAACACAAGATGCATCCAGAGGGAGAGTCCCTGAAGAGCCCCTTCTGAGAAGTCCCCCTACCTTAAACTTTTTCCCTTTATTTATACATTAGTAATACAATGACATATCACTTAAGGAAAACTTGCTAAGCAAGCAGTTTTTAAAGGTCAAGCAAGAGGTTTCCTTCTGATCATCAATTTAACCAGATATGGGTTTTTTTTCCCAGAGTGTCCGTGCCTTGGGGCCCTGACAAACATTCCCAGAGGCACATATAAACAGTCTTCTTGTTTTTCTAAAAGACATGTATCAGCAATTTCAACATTCTCAGCAGGAAGGATGCGGGGTCAAGCCGCCCTGTCTGTGGCCCCCAAAACCATCTCCCCTCATGCCTTGGTTACACTGAGGCCGCTGCATGACTAATTTAGGACCTGCTGACTTGGCTACTTTTAGCAATAAGAAATAGTGGTTTCAGGCACTTTACTGGTTTGCCAAAATTTCCCTGTACAATCCCAGTGCCATTCTGTAATATCCTCAAGCAGCATTCTTAGTCGAGTACTGAATTGGGATAGATATGTCAGCATGCCCATGAATCTCTGTTAGGCCACCTAGTTTTGGAGTCTTTTTGTTTGTTATAATTGCTGTCAAGCTCTTTTGTTACTGAGTATGTGTCCCATAAACCTAATCTCATTCGGCCTGATCTGCCATTCATTCTTGTTCAATTTAATGTTCTTTGCTTTGGCACATGGCAAAATATTGTGCTCTTTCTCATCATGGTTTTGTTTCCACCCCAAAGCTGCTGATCATTGACAATTACTTTCATGCTCTCCCTATTCTTAAAGAACTTGGCAATATTGCATGGTACTGCTAAGGCTATCCCAAAGATAAACTGCTTAATCATCTCTCTACCAAAAGGGGAGCTGAAGTAGACTTTTGTACTTTCTATGTTGTGTCAAGCTTGCCAAATCCTTGCCTGGCATTCAAATCTGAAAATACTCTTGCTTTTTGAAGTTTAAGCATGAGCTCGGTTATCCTCGTGGGGTAACAATTGCCTTTGCTGGTCTTGTTCAAATCTTATGCATCTATATAAATCCTTACCTTGTTTTTATTACAGTGACCACACTGTTAGTCAAGTCAGTTGGTGTTGCTCAAAAACATTTAATCTTACGATCCACTGAAATTCAGCATTTACATTCTCTCATTGCTAATAGGATTTTATTTAGTGTGTGTATTTTGGCAGCACACTGGAACGTATGTGAGTGTGATATGTTATGTAATAATAAATCCCAGCCATTACAAAGGTCCAATTCTTAAAGAATATCAGTTGCATCCTGTTCAGCCGGCCAGTTATACACCCATTTCTGTGAAAGCCTGTGCCCCTCATTCACCACTTTTATATAGTTATATATTTTGTACAAACTATGTCTTGTTAGGTAACATTTGAAAACTCAATCTGCTGAACATCATTGCCCTGTTAAAATGTGTATAACAACACTGTGTGTAAAACTATGAGATTTTATTGTGATTGTTACTGAAATATGTTGTAATTCTGGGTAACACCCACAAACCAATTTCTCAAAGACAAAGACACCCCAAAATGCCAGCAAGGTGCTAAAGCGCCATTACCTGTTTAATGGGCTATTCATCAGCCACGGGGTAATTTCCATTTCATCCCAGAAATGCTTCAAACCTCACATACATGAGAGACTATCTGTCTGCATCCCAGTGGGGGATAATTCTCAAAGAAAGGAGGAAGGTATAAAAAGAAAAGACAGTGACCTCCACATGATCTCTCCCCCTTCATCACTACTCATGGCAGTGAGATCGCTTGAAAGACAAAAGAAGCATAATTGAACTGGGGGAGTGGTCATGGCCTGGAGGTTTTCCAGCCAGCACAGACTGCTGTAGGCTTCTGGAGAGAGAAACTTCTCTTTTGCTTTTAACCCTATTAGCCTTGGTAACGTAGAGGAATTAGCTGCGCATTTATCCTTTTATTTCTTTTGTAACCAATTCTGACTTATAGGCATCTATACTTGTAATCGCTTAAAATCTATCTTTGTCTACTGAATAAACTTGTTTTATTGTTTTATCTAAACCAGGGTGTTTTGGTTGAAGTGTTTGAGAATCTCTACTTAGGTCAACAAGCCTGGTGCACAATTATTACCCGGTGTTGGAATGACAAACTGTCTATCTAGTGGGCTACTGAGCAGTACAAGATGAACCTTTCTGGGGAGCAAGGCTGGGGCTGAGGTATATGCAGGTGTCAGCCAGTCTGTAGTTCATGGATGGCTGGGCATAGCATTCATGGATCCAGCGAGGAGTAATTTTACATGCTAGCGGCTGTGTGTGTGTGTGTGCGTGTGCACAGAGCCTGGAGAGGTTGCTGTTCACCAGCAAAGCAGTGTAAAAAGCATCACAGGCTGGAGAGCGAAGGGGACACAGCAGTCCAGCCCTTCAGATAACATCCTGGGGAATATCATAGTGCCATTGCTAATAGGACTTTATGTGGTGCATGTATTTTGGCAGCAAACTGGATTTTATGTGAATGGGATATACTGTATTATGCCATAATAAATCCCAGCCATTCAAAACCTCATCAAATTCTTAGAGAATGTCCACTGCATCCTGTTCAGCAGGCCAGTTATACGCCCGTTTCACCACAGGCAAGGCTGCAGGCTGTTCTTGAACATGGAAATCCCTGTTTTTGAAACTCTGAATGGTACCTCTTCCTTTATACAGACATTCCGGTGTGACTTTGCCACCTGAGAACACTCTGTGCCTGCAGCGTGGCTTAGTTTTCAGTTTTAGCAGTGGGTGGGCAACTAATGCTTTTGTAAACACTTGACCCTTATTTCATGGCCCCAATCATATAGAGTTTAAAGCCAGAAGGGACCACAAGATCAGCGAGTCTGACCTCCTGTATATCACAGGCCAACAGCACCCAGCACTCGCACACTAAACCCAACAACCAAAATGAGACCAAAGTATTACAGCCCACAGGTGACTAGACTATTGTGTGCCACACGCAGAGAATAGGAGGGACCAAGGTGCACCAGTGCCTCAGCCCCCCACCATCGCAGGAATTAAGTGAAATGTACCCAGATAATCCTGGCAAGTGACCCGCACCCACATGCTGCAGAGGAAGGTGAAAAAAACTCAAGTCATTGCCTCACCTGGTGGAAAATTCCTTCCTAGCCCCACATATGGCAATTGGTAAATCCTGAGAATGTGAGCAAGAATCAGCCAGCCAAGCACTTGAGAGAGAGAGAGAGAGAGAGAGAGAGAGAGAGAGAGAGAGAGAGAATGTTTGCTGCCACCTCAGAGCCCTTGATGATCCTGCCAATGTCGCATCTCCAGGTCTGACCATCCCTGCTGTTTTGGAGGAAGGAAATAAAAATAAATACATTGAGGGTTGGGGGGAAATCCCTGCCTGACCCCTGAAGGTGGCTGGCTGAAACCCTGAAGCATGAACTTTTAGGAATGTGAGACATGAACCAGAAGTGAGACCCAGAGCTGCTGAGCCCTGCCTCCTACCAGCACAAGCAACCCTGTTGTGCAATCACACTCATAAATTTGTCCAGCTCTCATAAAACTAAGTTGTTTGTCCCTGCAACTCCTATTGGGAGGCTGTTCCAGAACGTCACCCCTCTGATAGCTGGAAACCTTCTTTTAATTTTTAGCCTGAATTTTTTCATGGTCAGTTCTTTTGACAACTTTGTCCTTTAGCTTAAATAGCTCTTCCACGCTCCCTGGTATTTACTCCTGATGTATTAATAGAGAGCAATCATATCCCCTCTCAGTCTTCTTTTTACTAGACTAAACATTCCAAGCTCTTTCCGTCTCATCTCATAAGACGAGCCCTCCATTCCCTGATTATCCTAATAGCGCTTCTCTGCACCTGTTCCAGTTTAAATTCATCTTGCTTGAATATGGGTGACAAGGAGTATTCCAAATGAGGTCTTATCAGTGTCTTCTACAATGGCATTAATACTTCTCTCTCTCTGCTGGAAATGCCTCGCTTGACATTTGCCTTTTTCACAGCCCCATGAAATTGGTGGCTCATAGTCATCCTGTGATTGATCCACACACAAAGATCTCTCTTCCTCTGTCACTTCCAGCTGATAAGCCCCCAGCTTATAGAAGAAATTCTTGTTGTTAGACCCTAAGTGCATGATCTTGCATGTTAGTACTATTGAATTTCATCCCATTTCTGTCAATCAAGTCTTCAAATCATCCAGATATTCCTGTGTAATACGCCAATTCTCCTCGGTGTTGACAATGCCTCCCATATTTGTATCACCAGCAAATGTCATTAGTACACTCCTACTTGTTGTGCCAAGTTCCTTAATAAAAATATTGAGTAAGATTGGCCCCAAGACCTCTCTTTGAGTAATCTCCCTCCAGTCTGATAATTCGTCCATCAGAACACCCTGTTGCCTTCTCCCCTTTAGCTAGTTCGTTATCCACCTTATAATTCTTACTGATCCCCATTTTCCTTAATAATTTCCCATGTGGTACTGTGTCAAACGCTTTACTGAAGTCCAAGTGTATTAAATCTGCTTCACTTCCCTTGTCTAAAAAAAAAAAAAAAATAGTTATTTTCCTCATAGAAGGAAATCAGGTTAGTCTGGCATGATCTACCTTTGATAAATCCATGTTACATTACATCCCCTTTATTATTTACCACCATGAATTTAACTATTCTTTCCTTCACAATTTGCATACTACTGAGGTCAGACTAACACACATTGGGAAAACTTCAGTCCATTACTCCTTGTTCTGTCATCTGCTACCACAGAGAACAGTCTAGATCCATCCTCTTTGGAATCCCCTTTCAGGTACACTTCTACCCCAATATAACGCGACCCGATATAACACGAATTCGGATATAATGCAGTAAAACCGCGCTCCAGTGGGGTGGGGCTGCGCACTCTGGCGGATCAAAGCAAGTTCGATATAACGCGGTTTCACCTATAATGCGGTAAGATTTTTTGGCTCCCAAGGACACCGTTATATCGGGGTAGAGGTGTAGTTGAAAGCAGCTATCAAATCTCCCCTCATTCTTCTCTTCTGCAGACTAAATAATCCCAGTTCCCTCAGCCTCTCCTCATAAGTCATGTGCTCCAGACCCCTAAACATTTTTCCTGCCCTCCGCTGGACTCTTTCCAATTTATCCACATCCTTCTTGTAATGTGGGGCCCAAAACCGGATACAGTACTCCAGATAAGGCCTCACCAATGCCAAATAGAGCGGAATGATCACGTCACCTCGATCTGCTGGCAATGCTCCTATTTATACAGCCCAAAATGCCGTTAGCCTTCTTGGCAACAAGGGCACACTGTTGACTCATATCCAGTTTCTCGTCCACTGTAACCCCTAGGTCCTTTTCTGCAGAACTGCTGCCTAGCCACTCAGTCCCTAGTCTGTAGCAGTGCATGGGATTCTTCCGTCCTAAGTGCAGGACTCTGCACTTGTCCTTGTTGAATCTCATCAGATTTCTTTTAGCCCAATCCTCTAATTTGTCTAGGTCCCTCTGTATCCTATCTCTACTCTCCAGCATATCTACCACTCCTCCCAGTTTAGTGTCATCTGCACACTTGCTGAGGGTGCAATCCACGCCATCCTCCAGATCATTAATGAAGATATTGAACAAAACCGGCCGCAAGACCGACCCTTGGGCACTCCACTTGATACCGGCTGCCAACTAGACATGGAGCCATTGATCACTACCCATTGAGTCTGATGATCTAGCCAGCTTTCTATCCACCTTATAGTCCATTCATCCAGACCATACTTCTTTAACTTGCTGGCAAGAATACTATGGGAGACCGTATAAAAAGCTTTGCTAAAGTCAAGGAATAACATGTCCACTGCTTTCCCCTCATCCACAGAGCCAGTTATCCGTCATAGAAGGCAATTAGGTTAGTCAGGCATGATTTGCCCTTGGTGAATACATGCTGACTGTTCCTGATCACTTTCCTCTCCTCTAAGTTCTTCAAAATTGATTCCTTGAGGACCTGCTCCATGATTTTTCCAGGGACTGAGGTGAGGCTGACTGGTCTGTAGTTTCCCGGATCCTCCTTCTTCCCCTTTTTAAAGATGGGCACTACATTAGCCTTTTTCCAGTCATCCGGGACCTCCCCCGCTCGCCATGAGTTTTCAAAGATAATGGCCAATGGCTCTGCAATCACATCCGCCAACTCCTTTAGCACCCTCGGATGCAACACATCCAGCCCCATGGACTTGTGCTCGTCCAGCTTTTCTAAATAGTCCCGAACCACTTCTTTCTCCACAGAGGGGTGGTCACCTCCCCCGCATACTGTGCTGCTCAGTAGTAACAGCTTTGATTATCCTTCCATTTAATTTAAACTGAATCAACTTTTGATCACTCAACCCAAGGTTATTTCCTATGATCAGCTCTTCTATGATGTCTTTACTATTTACACAAAACAAATCTAAAATTGCATCACTTCTTGTTCGTTTGGTGACTGATGAAGAAAACTGCCATCTATCACCTCCAGGAACAACTGGGTCCTACTACTATTAGTAGCATTTGTTTGCTAATCTATATCTGGAAAGTTAAAGTCTTCATTTATAATACAATTCCCAAAAGTATTTTTCTAATAATATTATAGCAATTTCTATCCATATCTAAGTTTGCCCATGTGGGTCTACAGCAGATCCCTAACACAGGGGTGGGCAAACTTTTTGGCCCGAGGGCCACATCGGGGAATAGAAATTGTATGGCGGGCCATGAATGCTCACAAAATTGGGGTTGGAGTGCAGGAGGGGGTGCAGGCTCTGGGGTGGGGCTGGGGATGAGGAGTGTGCTCTGGGCTGGGACCAAGGGGTTTGGAGGGTGGGAGGGGGATCAGGGCTGGGGCAGGGGTGCGCGATGGGGTGCAGGTTCCGGCTGGGGGTGCTGGCTCTGGGGTGGGGCTGAGAGGTTTGGGGTGCAGGAGGGTGCTCCAGGCTAGGATCAAGGGGTTTGGAGAGCGTGAGGGGTTTGGAGAGCGTGAGGGGGGATCAGGGCTCGGGCAGGGGCTTGGGGCATGGGGAGAGGCGCAGGGGGTGCAGGCTCCAAGTGGGGCTTACCTCAAACGGCTCCCAAAAGCAGTGGCATGTCCCTTCTCTGGCTTCTATGCGGAGGCGTGGCCAGGTGGCTCTGCGCACTGCCCCGTCCGCAGGCACCACCCCTACAGCTCCCATTGGAGCACATAAGAACCGGAGTGGGGCCATGCCTTGGCGTCCGGGACCGGTGCAGTGCAGCCCCGACCCAGTGCCCTGGCCGGAGTGCCGGAGTGGGGCCGAGCTGCGCGGTGCAGCCCCTGACCCAGCGCCCCGGCCGGAGCAAGGTGGGGAGCGTGGTGCGGCTTGCAGGCCGGCTTAAAATGGCTCACAGGCCATAGTTTGCCCACCCCTGCTCTAACACTATCCCAACAGACAGATCCTCTTTTACCGTACTTCCCCAAAGTGATTTTGACCCCAACAGATTCTGTTTTGACCACTTCTTATTTCTTTAGTTGATGTACAATGCTACCCTGCCACCTTTCTGTTCATTCCTCTCTCTCCTAAACAGCATATACTTTCAAAAAGCTGTATTCTACTCCCATCTGTGTGTCAGGGTTAGAACAGGTGAGTAATACCACTGACGGGTACCAGGATCCCCTGTCTCCAATGCCTATCCCTGCCAAAGTCAGGGACAGAACCCAGGAGTCCTGGCTCTTCATCACCCCACACTCTAGCGACTGCCCCACCTGCCTGCCCCACAGGTGGGCACAGAACCTAGGAGTCCTGACTCCCCATCACCCGGATCTCTAGCCACCCCCACACTGTCTGTCTGCCCGCCCCAGAGGTGGGGACAAAACCCAAGACTCTTGGGCTCTTCATCACCCCACGCTCTAGCAACTGCCCCACCTGCCTGCCCCACAGGTGGGGACAGAAAAGAACCCAGGAGTCCTGATTCCACCTGCTCTGCCCCTGACCACGTGCTTCCCATTTTTGCCGCAAAATGATGTCTCTTCTGGCACAACCTCATGGCCCTGTGATGTCATGGCAGGACGTCACCTGATGACATCACCACGCACCAGATGTTACTCTGGCGCTCCCCACTCTCCGGGGTGCGAAGCTGAGGCGCAGGGAGAGACTGGCCGGACGCCTTTAAATCTTTCCCAGTATGGCCGGTCGCCAGGGTTACTGCGGAGGTGATGGTAGCACTCTGGCCCCGCCTCCCCAAGCACCAGGCCTATCAGGAGGCTCAGGCTGCCAGGTGGGGGCGGGGCTTCAGGGGCCGCGCGAACCGGCTTGAGAAAGGCGCAGCGGCGGCGGCGTGCGCGAGCTCCTGGCCCACGTACCATTGAAGCGGCAGCGCGGGGGGTCAAAGCCGTGGGTCGAGCGAGCGGAACCAATCGTATTCCTGCTGGAGGGGTCAGTACCGTTGCGGGAGCGGGGAGAGAGACGATGGTCTGGCCCCGGGCAGCTGCCTCTGAATGAATGGGAAGGGGAGGGGCGACCCGGGCGGGCCCCGCTGCTGATTCTCCTCAGCTCCAGCTCCCCGCGCCCTGGGGTCCGCCCCTCCCCCACCCCAGCTTTGGGCTGGTCGCCCCCCCCCCCTCCCCTCACCGCCGCCTTCCTCCCCCCTCAGCTCCGGGACCCCGCTCCCCCCTCCCAGCTCTACCGGCGTGTAGCGGCCGCCGCAGTTACTCTTCCCTCCCCGCGAATAGTGCGAACGGGGGGGCCGGGGGCGGGAGCTGAAGGCGGGCGGGGGCGGACTGCGGCTGGGCGGGAGGGGGGCACGCGCTGGGACTGGGGGGGGGGGGAGAATTGGAGACACACACCCCCTTCCCATCCCCCTGCAGCGCGGCCCAGCGCGGGAGTGAGAGCCAGGACTCCTGGGTTCCCTCAATCTGTGCGTGGTCTTGGGGGAATTAACCCCCCCTCCCCAAGGTGCTGCTACTCCCAGGGCGCTATGGGGGGGGGGGGGGGTCTGTGTTCATAGCTCGCTCTGGGATGAAATGGGCTCTAGCAGGATCCTCCTTTATCCAGTGTTTTGAGATGTACTGATGAAAAGTGCTACGTAGGCGCTAGGGGTGTGAGGAGAGGCCAGGCGGTGAGTTGGGGCCACTTTTGCATGGCCCAGACTCTAGGGGTTAAGAGGATGTTTTATTTCTGCTGGCAGGTTGGCCTGGGATTGAGGTTCTTGCACCAACCCGTTTGGGTCCTGCAGCAGCTGAAAGGGTGAAGCAAGACCTATAGATCAGTGGCTGGGCTGCTGCGTGCTGTGCATTGCAGCCTCGGCGTAAGCTGAGGCTCTTGCCAAAATGCACCTAGTCAAGGCTAGTGTTAACTCAGTGCTTGGCTCTTATGCGTTAGATCAAATCGCTTTAAAAAATAAAGTGAAAAGCTTGCGGCGTCGTACTGATATAGCAGGCACGCTCTTCACAAGGAAGGTAGCCAAATAGCTTGGAAAAAAGCAGTTAGATTAATTCTGACAGTTACTTGTGTCACTCTAAATGCCAACACTGTCAGTTTAGAGACTTTGACTTTACAGATAAGTATTATTAATAATACTTGATATTTCTCTAGTGCTTGTCATCCAAGTATCTAAAAGCATTTTACAAAATGGAACCTGCTGGTTAAGAATTTAATACTCCATGCAGTTACTGCATTTATAGTCTCTGATCATTAAGGTAATTAGAAGCATCCATTTACTAGAACTTAACCTGGGGGGGAAATTCCTACCTAGTTTAGTGAATCATTGTCTGATGCTGTTTTCTTGAATTGATTAGACTGAAATAATTCTGAGTTTTTAAAAATACCTGTTTTCTGTAAATTGTCAGTTTAGACCTATCATCATGACAACAGAAATGAGTTTCTGTTGTTTCTGTATTCTTTAAGTTTGCTGTAATTTCTAAAGAAGACCTTTAGTGACAGTGGGGCTTTTATGAAAAACATGGCAAATAGTTACAGCTTTTCTTTTTGCCTTACTATAACATGTTGTTGTTTTTTCAAATCATGCTTCAGTTGACTACTGAAGGAATCTAGTTTTCCCCCTTGCTTTCAGCAACCAACTTTGGGTCAAGTGCTGCTTTCCCATGTTGGGGGTGGAGGGCATGAAAGGCACTACTTAGTTCCTTTCATGCTGAGGGCATGCTGTAGAGCCCAAGCAGATGAGCAAAAGACTGCAGAGGAGTAGGTGAAACCATGGTAATCAGCTCTCTCAACTCTCAGATCCTTCCAGAGTAGAAGTACAGTAGGAGTCTCCTATACTACCTTTATGGGTGGGGAGGAAGCAAGGACTGCAGAGGGGCAGGAGAGACCATGGTCCAAGAAAGTGCCAGTGTAGAGATAGTATCAGAGGGGTAGCCGTGTTAGTCTGGATCTGTAAAAGCAGCAAAGAATCCTGTGGCACCTTATAGACTAACAGACGTTTTGCAGCATGAGCTTCCCTGGGTGAATACCCACTTCTTCGGATGCAAGAAGAAGTGGGTATTCACCCACGAAAGCTCATACTGCAAAACGTCTGTTAGTCTATAAGGTGCCACAGGATTCTTTGCTGCTAGTGTAGAGATAGGATCTTTCTCATGTCACCCACTTCAAGAGCTTGATATTTTTAGTAACTTGTAACTCAGATATGATCTGTCTTTCTTTGTTTTAAAACACAATCATACTGAACCTCAGTCTCTCTCTCTGGGGGTGGAGGGCAGCAGCGTGGCACATTGAGTCATCCATGGTGGTGCTGACTGATTGGGGCACATAGTGGGAAAAGAAGAGAGGGGATGTGTTTTGGAGAGGCTGATCTAACAGCTGTTACTTTACAGCCCATACACCAGTTAGAGATAACCAGAGTGCATTGCACTCCTGCCGCTCTCGTCTTCCCTGCCCTGACATGTTCCTTGCGCTGGTGCAGCAAGGAGGGAGGTGTAGGAGCTGGCTACCCCTATTTGAGGTTCCTTCACTTGCAGGTGGTTTTTTCCCTCCATTGTCCTACCTGGGTTGCACAAATGTTATGATTGTGGTAGAGAGATTATCTTGATTGTGGCTTCCTGACCTTTTTGAAATAATGTGATTGGCCTCTGGTGGACAGTGTTGGACACAAGCCTACCATAGTGCAGGCAGGTGCTTTGCAAGCTTCCTCTGGATCCCCCAGCACACCTTAGTCCAGTAACACCCTTACTGTTCTAGTCTGGAGCTACTCTTGAACAGAGACTGAGGCCTGGTCTATGCTAGCAAATTAGGTCAGTTTAATTACGTCTGTCAGAGGTGTGGATAATGCACACCCCTGAGTGGTGTAATGAAACCGACCTAAGTCCCTGTGTAGACTGCACTAGATCGACAGAAGAATTCTTTGATCAACTTAACTACCACCCCTCGAGGAGGTGGATTACCTGTGCTGACCGGAGAATCCCTCCTGTTGGCGTAGATGGTTTCAATGCTAAAGCGGTACAACGGCTCAACTGTGCCACTGTAGAGTTTTAACTGTAGACAAGCCCTGACAGTCGAATGGAGTGATAGTGTCATCCTTACCATATAGAATAGAATGAACCCGTCCAACTAATTTCCAGTCTGGCCAGAAGTAGATTTTAGATATGGGTCATTGAAACCCCTTCTATCCGAATGTCCCACCACCCACTCCAGAAACAAAAAACAAACACAAAAACCCCAATAACCTTCAAGCAACTTAACAAAGATACCAAAATAGATAGGTACTTCTCTAGTGAACAAAGCCTAATGCTGTAACTCAAGGCTTATAAATACTAGCTAGCAAGAAAAGAATAATCTCACCAAAAGTAGAGACTAAAGCATCAATTTCTGAAGAATTTAAACGTTCATTTAAAATAATTCAGTGTCTGGTCCCTGTAGTTATGAAGGTAATCTTCTTAATGTGACCTAATGCTTCAAAGCTGTGCTACAAAGTGTGTAGAAACAATTCTTGTGCCTCTGCAGTTGACAAAGAAAGCTGTAAACTGCAGCATATTTAGAACTGTGATTCCTGTCTCTTTCACTGCTACTATTCCAAACCCTATGTATAGCACTGAAAATAAAAATCATGTCCATTTCACACTCTTGCTGCAGCAGAAGAGGCAAGCACCAGGGAGCTAGATGTGGGAAAGGGGGATTTAAAAAACCATTCTGGGGTGAGCGTAGCAAAATCCCCCTTTTTAGTCTTTCTACTGCCTGACCAGGAGGTTGAAGGAGTAGTGGAGAGCTGCCCCTCTCCTCCCTAGAGATAGACTAGTGGAGTTCACCCACATACTCCACCAGCTCACTTGTCCTTTTCTCTCACTATATTTGTATTTTCTAATAGTGAAAGCACAGATTGTGGTGAGTTTCTTCCACCCACTCTCCTCCAATGACACTGTGTAATGAACATCCTCTAAAATAAGTGAATGCATGAGCGTAGCTGGGTCACACAACAGCTGTACAGCCTACTGAAGCTACAGCTGAGATTTTATGTTCTGGGATTTGACCTTTCTTTTTATGCCTTGGACTTGATTTCCAGTTTAATTTATTGCTGAAGCTTACAAAAACTTTACTTATTACAAATTAAACTCATAAGTTCCCTTATCTTATTTCTTAGAGCTCTATAAAAATCATTAATATCCAAACTAGGGCTGTCAAACGATTAAAAAAATTAATTGTGATTAATACCGAGATTTAAAAAAAATGGTGATTGATTGCAGTTTTAATCGCACTGTTAAACAATAATTGAATACCATTTATTTAAATATTTTGGATTTTTTTTCTAGATTTTTCAAATATATTGATTTTAATTACAACCCAGAATACAAAGTGTTCAGTGCTCACTTTATTATTTTATTACAAATATTTTCACTGTAAAAAAGATAAAAGAAATAGTATTTTTCAATTCACCTCATACAAGTACTGTAATGCAATCTCTTTGTACTGAAAGTGCAACTTACAAATGTAGAATTTTTACATCACTGCACTCAAATAAAACAATATAAAACTTCGGAGCCTACAAGTCCACATTTGTAAGTTGCAAGTTGCACTTTCACGATAAAGAGATTGCACTACTGCATTTATATGAGGTGAATTGAAAAATACTATTTTTTTATCTTTTTTACAGTGCAAATACTTTTAATAAAAATAATATAAAGTGAGCACTGTGCACTTTGTATTCTGGGTTGTAATTGAAATCGATATATTTGAAAATGTAGAAAAACATCCAAAATATTTATAGTAAATGTAAATTGGTATTCTATTGTTGTTTAACAGTGCGATTAATTTTTTTAAATGAGTTAATTTGTTTTGAGTTAATCACTTGAGTTAACTGTGCTTATTTGACAGCCCTAATCCAAACTGATATTGGGGAAAGCAGCCAGCTAACTTACAAACATGTTTTAGTCTTTTATGTCAACAACAGGTGCTCATGTTACCCTATCAGCACATGTAAAGTTTGTCAGATTCCAGAAAAAGGATTGCAGACTGAAAGATTAACTTGTTAAATTCTTGTCAGTTGTGAGGGTATTACATAATTTTTTTCACGATCTTATTACAAAACTTGGAAATTCCCTGCTATTCAGCACTGAATTGCTGCTTTGCTTTTTAACACAAGTCTGTTCGCTTTTTATTAATGCTTTGCTCTATCAGTTATTTAAAAGCTATTCTCTTTAAATGTTTTTTTAGTGATAATCATATGTTGTATACTCCCTTTAGCTAAGAAATCTTGTTACATATTTTCAATATTCTCTACCTATCACCTGGTGAAACAAGGTGGGTGAGGCAATATCTTTTATTGGATCTAGTTGTGTTGGTGAGAGAGGCGAGTTTCAAACTTAGACCTCTTAATTCAAACAAATGTGATTCTTAGATGTTCCTGGCTGCTGTTGATATCTCCCTCCCTGTTCCCCTTCCTCTTACGTACAGGCCAACTCCTACTCTTTTTAGGATTTTGATTGGCCTAGCAAAGAGGCAGGACTCTATAAATTCCACACACACACACCCCTTTCCCTTCTGCTAAATCACCAAGAGAAAGAAAGAGGTAAGCTCAGATAGAAGCAAAACAACTCTGGTTTATTGTATCATCTTAAATGTTTTTCATTTCATTTTATTAAAAATGAATGTTAAAATTTAGTACACACACTTCTTTGGAGAAGCTCTTTGGTTTTATTTAATTAGGATAGTGAACAAATTGTTGATTCTTTTATTAATTTCCCTCACAAGCTAATATAGTGGATGAGGAGCTTGTCAGAGAATCTAGATGGCAACAGATGTTTGACATTTGAAATGAGACAAGCATATTTTCTCTTTGGGTTGGTCAGGAAAGAGAAGGCTACCTGAAAAAAGGAGTTTGTTACATTCGTAATAATACTTAGCACCTTCGATCTTCAAAACTACTAATTACTTTAAGTGGTAAAGTGATGCGAGTGACTTTAAAATAACAGAATAACAGATTTCAAAGTTGCCTTTTCAAATTAAGACCTGGATATTGAGAGAACTGAGTTTGTGCCTCATGCCTCTTTTCTGTTAAGTGATGCTACTAATTTATATTGGAGTCATGATGCAGTTTTTGCTGGAAACTGGTTGTTGGAAATGTTTTTAAGACGGGTTTCAGCGTGGTAGCCGTGTTAGTCTGTATCAGCAAAAACAACGAGGTCGTTGTTTTTAGGACAGTGATTGCTGTCTGAATTTCCAGCAGGAGCCTTTTGTTCCTTACTATGCAAACATTAAGAGTTCATATGAGAAGGGGAGAGGAGAAATCCTCTTTAATAGCATCTATAAAACCATCTGTGAGGTTACTGAGTCAACCTGTCTGGCAGAGAATCGGGATGTGTGGGAGGGAGATGGGAAGGGCTTCAGTGATTGAACTCAACATTTTTCATTAAAACAAAAAAGTATAATTTCACGATGGATATGTAATGGGTACTTGCTGTAGCATGGGTAGGATTTCAGGTAATGCTTAAAAGTGTGGCTTCTGCTGCAATGCAAGTAGTGACCCAGCCTAAGGACCTATATTGAGAGTAAGCATGAGTGGAAAAGCTCAAGTGTACCTTGACATAAATAAATGACGGAAGTGACCTTGCGACGTCACAAGACTGGTGATAAACAAATGCAGTAAGTCACTTGACTAGGATGAAATAAGAAACTGCAAACAAGTTATTGATATTTCAGGGTACTTTTAAGGAGCATATGTAACTGACAGTCATAAATATTAACCACAGTAAAGCCATAGCAACTAGTGACACACATGCTAATGATTGTGAAATAGGTGGATAATTAGCCTTTGAAAAGTGAGGACCCTAAATAGTGGGGTGTGGAAGTTCAAATAAGGAGAAAAGGGGTGAATTAATTATGAATAAGCATAGGATAAAATGGGTGTTAGTGTAACATGATATACGAGAGGGTGGCACTCAGAAAGAACAGGATGACTAGATAGCAGAAACTGGGATGTACCCATTCTCCTGATTGGGGTTTCACCACAAGGGACTGTAATAAAGATTTGTTATTTCTTGGGGGATGCCATCTAATAACTCGCACGTTGTGGCTTGTCTAGAGGTGATCGCTAATCAAGTAAATATTAACTAGTCAAGTAAATAAAGAAGGCTACAATGCTCAGTCTCCCTCCCCCTGTTTCCTCCCCAAATGTGTGTGTGTGTGAGAGAGAGAGAAAAAAAATCCAGAGGCTTGCAGAAGTACCTCTAATTGAGCATGAACTACATGCACTGTGTGCAATTTTTGCTATGAAACAGTATTTGATTGTTAAACACCAGAAAAATACTGGGAATGGTAACTTGTTCCTAAGGACTTGTCTACAGGGAGCAGTAATGCAGTCTGTGGGGGCTGATATCTAGTTCACTAATGTGTTGCATGTTAATTGGTCCATGTAGATCCTATTAGTGTGCACTAATGGCGCCCTAGTGTGCTTTAACATAGTGGTGTTTGAAACAATATTATGTTAAAGCGTACTAGGGTATGTTACTTATTACCATATATTCAATGAGGGAGCTCCCTCAAAGCCCCCAATTTTTGCAGATCTACATAAAACTAAAAAATGTTTAAAATAAATAAATAAATAAATAAACCCTGAAAAAAGGGATTTAATAAATCCTGGAAACAGAAACCTTATGTATAATAAATTGTTCTGCTTTTTGCTTGCTTCTCTGGTTCCATTCATCCTGTAAATAGTGTGTGTTTGGAGACAGTGATGTTCCACAGATGATTTACTGCAATTTCCACTGATGTAATTGCTGCTTCTTGATGCAATGTTAAGAAAAGCTAGGCCATGAGAATGTTTATGTTGACTTGACTTTAGGTAGTCTCTAGAACATATCCATTTAACCCATGTAGTGACAGCTTCCAATCATAGTAGAGGTACAGGTCTCTCGCATCTTACGTTCCGCGGTCAGCGCGTAAAGCGAAAACCGCGTATAGCCAAAATCCCATTGACTTCAATGGCGGGCGGAATCGCCTGCACTACAGACACAGTACATAAAATTGCTTTTTTTCTTTTTTTTTTTTTTTGGTGGTTTTGCTGACCGCGCAAAGCCGAAACCGCGCATGTTAAATGCGCGTAAGATGCGAGAGACCTGTACTGTTGTTTTTTGAGCTTGTGCCTCCATTTGCCCTAGGAATCGTGGTTTCTGATGCTCACCACAAAAGGGACTGAGGCAGAAAGTTGACATGACACCACCCTAGGTTCTCACTTTCTGCTACACTGGACTCTTTATACTTGTGAATATTTTCTTCTGCTCATGCTTGTGATGCTATTTCATATGCTGTATATAGCAGGTCATGGCACTGGTTCAGGTTTCAGTACTCAGACAGAACTGTGGTTGCATAAAACTTTCCTTAAACACAGACTGTTCTACACAGTTCTAAATGTTGAGAAACTGTTTTTGTGGTTTTTTTTAAAGAATAATTTGTGACTAATACTTTCCCTCTTCTCACAGCATATTTAAGACAAAAATGTCAATTGTAAAGAACTTGAGCAGAACCCTTACTCAGTTGCTACAGAGCCCCGGTTGTGGATGTCAGACTTCCATTGTGCCAGTTAGATGTATTGGTGTCTCACCACGTCAGGTGACCTCAGATGCCAGCTTTCATTCAGTATCTTTTTCAGAGACTGATCACCCTCGAGTGTTAATTACAGGTTAGTCATTTAATTACTTCATTCTAATTTTTGTTTCTCAGTTGGCAGCCATTTCCTCTACCAAGGCCTGGTCCTGAGAGTTGCTGAGCATCTACAAATTCCATGTAAACAACCAGAAGTTTTGAGTATTCAGCATCTCTCTAGATCATTGTTGTTATTATTATGTATTATTTTTGTATTGCAGAAGTACCTGATGCCCCCAGTTAGGATTAGCACTATGTTGTGGCCTTTTTGGACAGTTTATTTTAGAGAGATAGTAAAAGCATCCCTTTTCCTTAAAACAGCATATTAAGTTGCTTAGTTGTGTGTAAACAAAACTCTTCTATTTTGGTTCCCGTAACAATGTAGTTGAAGTATTAAGTTTTGAACTTCTGTTGGTCTATAAGGGCACATAAGTAATAGTCAATATTTCGAGATCATTATCTTTTCTTTGACTTGGCTTTTGTTTTTACAATCTCTCTTTTCCTCTTTAGGGGGCCTGGGCCAACTTGGGGTGGGACTCGCTAAACTCTTGAGGTATGTTATGATTTTGTAATTTTATACGTAGTAAGAAGTTAAAAACCCCATGATCAAGATTTTCAGAAGTGACTAGTTATGTTGACTGTCTCAAGTTGAGCACCCAAAATATCTTATGAAAACTGTAGCTAAGAATCTTAGAATGTTGAATGGGACATTTTTAAAATTTAAAAGTCCATATCTTAAAATATCCTTAGAATTGCTGCTATTACTTCAGAAATCCAAGATGTAATTAAGATTCAAAACATAATTTTACACCTTTTGTGTTGTTTCTTCTTATACCTTTCACTTAGTTTAGAGCTGAAAAATGACCAGTCATCCTTCCTTTTGTTGGTATTTTTGGCCTTAGTTCTGCAAATGTATGTAATTTTGTACATGTGACTTGTCATTGGGTTCAATGAAACTACTTGGGTGCATAAAGTTAAGCATATATTTTGAGAATCTAAGGCCTTAGCTTGTGGTAAGTTTCCCTTTTTGTTTTTCATGCACTATCACAATGCTGCTGGGTTTGAGTTCCCAATACCTCAGGCAAATGTTTAATTTGTATATCTCTTTTCATGATCTTTTTTGATTAACAGCAATTCTGTTGATACTACATTTTTTAGAGAACCGCTTTGGGTTTTCTAAAACCCAACTTACTAAACACCTAAACTTTTGGACTTTGCCATAATTGATGGTGTTTCTTGAAGAGAATTTCAGTGGTAGAAAAATGTATCTTTAAGTTACTATCTCTTATAGTGCAGTAGTTGCATCATAGTTAAGGATAACAGGAATGTTAAGATTCTATTTTGCAATTGAATGGGCAAGAAACCATAAGATATAAACCTCGATATTTGAATTTTTCATGGTAGTTTGATGTAAAGTGAATTGATGCAGAGAGAATAAGAGCATAAAATGATCTATTCTGGCATTTTTTCACTGGATTATCTCACTTTTTTTCTTTGTATTGCTTTCACAAGAAATCTAAAGCACTCTAGGAGCTGTCCTTCATCCACATTCTTGATCTCATGTGCTGATTCCTAGATATCAGCTATACATAGAGGTAGTATTTGTCTATAGAGCCATAATGGGAGCACCAAAACAAATCCTCCAAATTTGATGAGGACAGTGTGGCGGTCTGAATGCTGTTGGGGGGGGAAAGGGGAAGCAGCTTTCACTTTCATCTTCAACAGATACCAGAAAGCAATATGTATCCCAGCTTTATCAAACTTGCACACTAACACAAAACCTTAGCAATGACCTCAGCAAAGTTAAGGCAGAGTAACTTCCCAAATGTCAGATGTCTTGATATGTTGATATAAAAGCATATGAGGTCACTATTAAGGTTTTGTGTTAGAGTGTCAGTTTGGTAAAGCAGGATTACATATTGCTTCCTGGTATCTGTTGGAGATGGAAATGCAAACCTTAAGGAGTGTTGGAGTATGATATCAAGAGTATCATAGGCAATAATAATGTGCAAAAGAATGTACATCTTCCTTAACATCTTACTGGCATTTTTTAACATGGGTGGATAGCGTGTGCTGCTGCAACCTTTAACTGCTACTAAACCTAGATTTTGTTCGCAAATTTTTTGAGGAGAGGGAAACTTTGGCACCAAGTCTGAAGCCTGGTCTACACTTAAAAATTAGATAAACCTAGCTGTGTTGCTCAGGGCTGTGAAAAATTTTGGACCTTGTGCAACACAGTTAGGCCNGGAAGGGGAAGCAGCTTTCACTTCCATCTTCAACAGATACCAGAAAGCAATATGTATCCCAGCTTTATCAAACTTGCACACTAACACAAAACCTTAGCAATGACCTCAGCAAAGTTAAGGCAGAGTAACTTCCCAAATGTCAGATGTCCTGATATGTTGATATAAAAGCATATGAGGTCACTATTAAGGTTTTGTGTTAGAGTGTCAGTTTGGTAAAGCAGGATTACATATTGCTTCCTGGTATCTGTTGGAGATGGAAATGCAAACCTTAAGGAGTGTTGGAGTATGATATCAAGAGTATCATAGGCAATAATAATGTGCAAAAGAATGTACATCTTCCTTAACATCTTACTGGCATTTTTTAACATGGGTGGATAGCGTGTGCTGCTGCAACCTTTAACTGCTTCTAAACCTAGATTTTGTTCGCAAATTTTCTGAGGAGAGGGAAACTTTGGCACCAAGTCTGAAGCCTGGTCTACACTTAAAAATTAGATAAACCTAGCTGTGTTGCTCAGGGCTGTGAAAAATTTTGGACCTTGTGCAACACAGTTAGGCCAACCTAACCTCATTGTAGACGTGGTTAGGTCTTCTGTCAACCTAGCTATCGTCTTTTGGAGAGGAAGATTAATTACATCGATGGGAAAAACCCCTTCCACTGATATAGGAGCCAACTCTACTACAGCAACACAACTGCAGCCCAGTAGCTTACTCCTGGGGGAATTCTGCACTACTGTGTGCACATAATTAACGAGCAATGCAAATTTTTTATTTTTTGTGCAGAAAAAAGCTTCTGCCGAAATGTTGCTGCAGTTCTGCCTTTTGCCCAACAGAGGGCGCTGTGGCAATAGAACACAGCAGCAGCTCCCAACCAGCTAGGGAAGAGAGAGAGCCTGTCGGCCAGGTCAGGAGACAAGCTATGGGGAGCAGAGAGCGTGGCGCTGCTGGGCGTCAGACGGGGGCTCAGAAGGGCTAGTGGGGGAGGACAGACTGGGGTAGGGGCTGAATGGGAGTGGAGACGCAGGGCCGCAGAGGGTAGGGAGGTGCAGGGCCACATGGTGACAGCGGAGGGGGTGCAAGGCAACATAGGGACAGGGGAGTGGCTGAGTGGGGGCACAGACACATGGGGACAGTGAAAGGGGGTGCAGGGCCACATGGGGATGGGGGGAGTGGGTGTCTGAGTGAGGGAGGAAGGACACATAGACGGGGGTGCAAGGACACATAGGGATGCAGGAACGTATGGGGACAAGGGCAGATGTGCCTGATTGAATGGGAGAGGCTAGGGGTCAGCCAGGGTTTGCATGGGGAAAGATCCCTAAAAATCCCTCCCTGCCTCCCAAAAAAACCTGTTCTATACTTTTCCCACCCATACCAAACAACCCTCCAAGTTCACGCCCAGGCTCCTTCCCAGCAATTTACTTCCCTCTTCCTCAGCTCCTCTGTTACCCCTGACTCCTGCAAGCCTTTCCACTGCTTCTGAGGGGTGCGGGAAATACGGTTCTGTATTGTAGTTTAAATAAATTATTACTCAGAGTTCTGTATTAATATGCCTAGTAAGGAATCTATTTGTCAAAAAACATTTCCTGAATCTTTTATGTTGTCTGTATTGTTACAGACATACTTGCTGACAGATATTTTGAAATAAAAACCAAAAATAATTGAAACTGGTGTGATTATATTGTGTTATTTTGAGACACAAAATATGCAGAATTTTGCAGAATTTTAAAATATTGTGCACAGAAATTTTAGTTTTTCTTTGCAGAATTTTTTGGCACACACTTCCCCCAGGAGTAGTAGCTGTACCACTGCAGCAGCTGTAATGTAGACGTACCTTGAGAATTAATAAGATCGATTGACATCAGTGATTGCACTAGACAAAGTCATAAAATGTACTCTGCCCAAATGACTTCTCCAGATTAGTTCCTATTAAAACTAATGTAGCAGAACAGTGACTGACACATTATCTTGAAGAGTACAAACTAATTGTACTATGTGCCTTCCTTTTCAGGAAGCGTTTTGGAAAAAACAACGTGATCCTGTCTGACATTAGAAAACCACCAGATGATGTCTTTTATAATGGTAAGTGACTGGATTAGCATATAGAGAAGTCTTCATATTGCCTCTGATGTTGCTCATCTGCAGCAAGACACAGCCAGGCATTTGAACTATGTATAGAATCAAAAAATATCAGGGTTGGAAGGGACCTCAGGAGGTCATCTAGTCCAACCCCCTGCTCAAGGCAGGACCAATCCCCAACTAAATCATCCCAGCCAGGGCTGAAAAACTTCTAAGGATGGAGATTCCACCACCTCCCTAGGGTTAACCCATTCCAGTGCTTCACCACCCTCCTAGTGAAAACGTTTTTCCTAATAACCTAAACCTCCCCCACTGCAACTTGAGACCATTACTCCTTGTTCTGTCATCTGCTACCACTGAGAACAGTCTAGATCCATCCTCTTTGGAACCCCCTTTCAGGTAGTTGAAAGCAGCTATCAAATCCCCCCTCATTCTTCTCTTCTGCAGACTAAACAATCCCAGTTCCCTCAGCCTCTCCTCATAAGTCATGTGCTCCAGCCCCCTAATCATTTTTGTTGCCCTCCGCTGGACTCTTTCCAATTTTTCCACATCCTTCTTGTAGTGTGGGGCCCAAAACTGGACACAGTACTCCAG
>QXTE01000305.1:527402-624625 GCA_003942145.1 Platysternon megacephalum
GTCACTAAGTTGCCTCCCTCATTCAGTAAGGGGCCCACACTTTCCTTGACTTTCTTCTTGTTGCTAACATACCTGAAGAAACCCTTCTTGTTACTCTTAACATCCCTTGCTAGCTGCAACTCCAAGTGTGATTTGGCCTTCCTGATTTCACTCCTGCATGCCTGAGCAACATTTTTATACTCCTCCCTGGTCATTTGTCCAATCTTCCACTTCTTGCAAGCTTCTTTTTTGTGTTTAAGATCAGCAAGGATTTCACTGTTAAGCCAGGCTAGTCGCCTGCCATATTTACTATTCTTTCTACACATCGGGATGGTTTGTTCCTGCAACCTCAATAAGGATTCTTTAAAATACAGCCAGCTCTCCTGGACTCCTTTCCCCCTCATGTTGTTCTCCCAGGGGATCCTGCCCCTTAAATTAATCAGAGAAACCACTTTTCAAAGTATTTCTTTGATCTTGAAAGTTCTGGGTGCTACATTCTGACTTCTGTGAAATCTTCCCAGAATTGTTTTTCCTTTGCAGCATTTTTCCTTGGGGCAAGATACACTAACACACGTTTTGAATATCTCCTCCCACTCTTCCCTCCTGATTTTTGCTGACCAAAATAAATCTTAAAGTTAAATTGGCTCTGGCTTTCATCCCAGTGGGTTTAACCCTCTTGCTCCTACCGTAAGTGTTGATGCAATTTAAATTTTCACAAAAGAATAAGAACTGGGAAATGAAATCCACGTTTTGTCCATACTGAAATCACTTTCTTATATGCGGTATATGCTGAAATCCATACAAGATTGCCAGTATGGATTCACATAGTTGCAGTAGTGCCTTGGAACTTGGTTAGCCTCCTTTCCTTCCCTTTTGCCATAAACAATAAATTAAAAGGAACGAGTCTAGAGGCATTTGAATAATATTATGTAAGCTGGTCTCTGATCTCACACTACAGCAGTGTTCTACATCTTTTTATGCCCAAGATCACTTTTTGAATTTAAGGGCAACCCAGGATCTGCCCCGCCCTTTCCCCGTGGCCCCGCCTCACTCATTCCATCCCCCCACTCCAATCACTCGCTCTCCCCCACCCTCACTCACTTTCACTGGGCTGGGGTTCGGGAAGGGGTGCAGGCTCTGGACTGGGGCCGAAGGGCTCGCAGTGTGGGAGGGGGCTCTGGGATGAGCCTGGGGCAGGGGGTTGGGGTGAAGAAGGAGGTGAGGGGTGCAAGCTCTGGGAGGGAGTTTAGGTGCAGGAGGGGGCTCTGGGCTGGGGCAGTGTGTCGGGGTGCTGGCTCCGGGAGGGGGCCGGAGGTTGGTGCGGCCTCCTGCTGCGCAGCACTTACCTCCGTCGGCTCCCGGTTGGTGGTGCAGCATGGCTGCCGCTAAGGCAGGTTCCCTGGCTACCCCGGCCCCATGCCGCTCCCATAAGGGGCCAACGCGCCCCGCCCCTCTCTGCAAGCACCGTCCCCGCAGCTCCCATTGGCCACAGTTCCCCATTCCCGGCCAATGGGGGCTGTGGGTGGCGGTGCTTGCAGGCAGGAGCAGTGTGTGAAGGGAACACACACACACACACACCCCCGGGCCACTTCCGGGAGCAGCCTGAGGCCGGGGTAGACAGGGAGCCTGTCTTAGCGGCTGCCATGCTGTGCTGCCGAGATTGCGATCGACTGGGAGATCCTCTAGGATCGACCATCAATCGCGATCGACCGGTTGGTGACCACTGCACTATAGGTATATGCCAATAGTTGGTAGAGTATATTTGATAGAACAGAGGGTCCCGAACTGGCCTGTGGTCTGCAGATATGGCTAATTACACAGTGTTAGCTCTCCTAGTCTTCAGATGCTAAATGTAGACAAAATGCATTACTCTTCTGTGAAGTGCTGAAGCTGCTACAAGGATGTTATGTGATTGCACATGGAAGAGCGGATGTCCATGAGAAAGTGTCCTTATTAAGATGTGACCCACACTGTGAAAAAATTTGCAGAGCCTTCGTGATAGAATCTTTGAGAGAGGGAGCGCTCTAGTGGCTGCTGCCTATAGAAGGCAGAAATCTAATGCATAAAGTGGACTGAAAGGTATTTCTGAATAAAGACATGGGCAAGAACCTGCAAACTCATTGGGCCTCTTGTTGTTTTTTATTGAATTTTGTCCCAAAGTCTCTTCATCTTAGCATCCAATTTTCTATTTGGTCCACTTCTTTAGGTCCTTTTATCTACTCTGATATCTTGGACTACAAGAATCTCCGTGAGATAGTGGTGAACAATCGAATTACTTGGCTGTTTCATTATAGTGCTTTGCTCAGTGCTGTTGGAGAAGCAAATGTTCCTTTGGCCAGAGCTGTAAACATTACTGGTAGGTGATTACAGCACTGTTTGACTAGCCTTTCAAGTTCATGACCCCTCTAGAGGTTGGAGGAGATTTTGTTTAGATTCTGATAATTTCTGTTTGTTCCAGGTTTGCACAACATTCTAGATATTGCAGCCGAGCATAGTTTGAGACTCTTTGTCCCTAGCACGATTGGAGCCTTTGGACCCACCTCTCCCCGAAACCCGACTCCAGATCTCTGCATTCAGAGACCCAGGACAATCTATGGAGTCTCCAAGGTTCATGCTGAGCTCATGGGAGAAGTAAGAACTTTGTTATGGATTATTAGTCTCAATGGAAGGTGGATCACTGCAGTGTTCTTTCCTCTTCCTATCTTCTCTTCCTACAGACATATTTTCTTAGTAGTATGAGGCAGCTGTTGATGCTTTGCCTGAGGGGCTTGTGGTGGGGAAATCATATACATTTCATGTGAGGAATTAACATGAAGTTGGAAGTTAAGAAACGCTTGAGTTTTAGAGTGGTAGCCATGTTAGTCTGTATCAGCAAAAAGAACGAGGAGTCCTTGTGGCACCTTAGAGACTAACACATTTATTTGGGCATAAGCTTTCGTGGGCTAAAACCCACTTCATCAGATGCATGCAGTGCGGCTACTGACTCTTTGACCCTAGGAAAATCATTCAACCTCCCTGTGCCTCAGTTACCAGCATGGCATGGCTTGGAGAGCTGAGGAATGGCACATTAGTACCAGAAAGTCTTCCTACAATATATTTTTCTAACGACTCCAGGGATCAGGATGGATACAGATGATCAGAGTGGATTAAATCAAATCAAAATAACTGACTGTTCTTATTTAATTCATATTTGTTATTTACATGTTGCATATCCTGGCATGGTAGAGGGGGGAATGGTAGGAATGGTGGCGGGGCACACAGTGCCTCTGGTATGTGGAAATGGAGGTCACTTAACCTCTGACATATGGCGCCAATGGCATGAGGAAGCGGGACATGGGGAGGGTCACACAAAGCCCCTGGCTTGTGGAAATGGATTGTAGCACAGAGTCCATGGCATGGGGTGGGGGGGAATTGGGTATAGCGGTGTGGGGACCGGGGACGTGGGTGTGCACAGAGCCGCTGGCATGATAAGAGTGATGGATGGGCTGTAGTGAATCTGTGAAATAGAGAGGGAAAGGAGCTTGTGTGTGGGAGGGGGGAATGGAGACATGCAAGGAACCGTTGGTGTATGCAATGCATTTAGTCTATAGAAGCAACAAAGTATGCAACCCCCTAGTTTAATGTCTAAAGCCTTGCTCGTCTCCTTCAACAGTACTACCACTATAGGTATGGGCTAGACTTCCGATGTCTGAGGTATCCTGGAATTATCTCCGCTGACTCTCAGCCTGGTGGGGGAACAACTGGTAGGAAACTCTTTTTCCATGTCTCAGTATTATAAGGTGAGAACATTGCAGTGTGCGAGCTGAATGCCCCACATAGCAAAGATGAGAGGGACATCAGTGTGTAATTGTCTGGTGACCTCATTTGCCGAGAAACAACTAACCAGTCACTTTGAAATGCAGTCACATAAATGAATAATGGCCATCATATATAGGTGTAGTCACAGGCAAGAAATCTGTTGTATCATATTTTAATACCAAATATTGTGCATTTTCTATGTGTTGTACAGTATGTCTATCAATGTCTAACTTAGAGTGCACCAGCATATATCGTCCAGTGAAAGTCATTTAAGGGCATTTTTGCTGATTAAGCCTATTCTAAAAAGAATTGTCTCATGGGGGAAAAAGTGAAACTTTCAGGGGACTGTAAGGTTGTGTAAAGTGAAACACTGCTTCACCTAAACAACTGAAATGCAGTTGAAAATACAAATCATACTTCTGCTGAAATTAATCTGAGGGGTGCTGGATAGTCCCACGGAACAGGAATGAAATATTCCTTTCACTGTTCAAAGCCAATCCATGCAGCAGTGACCCAAAGTCATTACCATCTGGTTGCTGTTTGGTGGCTTATGTGACAGTAATCTGTCCTCCGTCACCTCCACAACTATGCACCAAGTTGTGCCTCAGTCATCTGCCACCTTCCACCCCAGAGATGACTGCATTTTTATAATTCTGAAACGAATTTTTAATATTTATTTATTTGCATTACCATAGTACAGGGGTGGGCAAACTTTTTGGCCTGAGGGCCACATCTGGATGGGGAAATTGTATGCAGGGCCATGAATGTAGGGCTGGGGCAGGGGGGTGCAGGAGGGAGTGCAGGGTGTGGGAGGGGATGCGGTGTGCAGGAAGGGGCTCAGGGCAAGGGATGCAGGGTGCAGGAGGGGGCTTAGGGCAGGGGGTTGGGGTGCAGGAGGGGTGCGGGCTCCGGCCCGGTGCTGCTTACCTCAAGCAGCTCCAGGGTGGCAGCAGTGCACAGCATGGTGAAGGCAGGCTCCCTGGCCCCGCCCCCCGCCCAGAAGTGGCCAGCATGTCCGGCAGTGGCTCCAGGGGGTGGGGTGGGGCGGGGCAGGCGGCTCTGCCACGCGCTGCCCTTGCCTGCGGGTACCACCCCCGAAGCTCCCATTGGCTGTGGTTCCCCGTTCCCAGCCAAAGGGAGCTACGGGGGGCAGTGCCTGCAGGCGAGGGCAGTACATGGAGCCCACTGCCTGCTTTAGCCCCGCTGCGCCACAGAGCTGTCAATCCCGTGGGCCGGATTGAAAGCCCTGACGGGCTGAATCCGGCCCATGGGCTGTAGTTTGCCCTACCCTGCCATAGCATGTAGTAGCCCATGTCATAGACCAGGACCCCATTATGCTGGTGTACAAACACAGAACAACAAAAAGACAGTCCCTGCCCCAATGAGCTTACGCTCGAAGTGTAAGACAAGAGACAACACATGAATACAGATGGGGGAGTACAAAGAAACTTTTTTTTCCTTCAGACTATGCAGTCCAGATTTTCCATGATGCCATAAAGAATGGCAAATTCCAGTGCAACTTAAAATCAGACACACGCCTCCCAATGATGTATATCGATGACTGCCTGAAGGCTACACTAGATGTCATGGAAGCACCTGCCGCTTCATTTAGCATGAGGACTTACAACATCAGTGCCATGAGCTTCTCTCCTGAGGAGCTGGTGCAAGAGGTCAAGAAGCATATTCCTGAGCTCCAGGTGACCTACAATGTGGATGCTGTCAGGCAAGCCATTGGTTAGTACCTGCTTTTTCATTCCATTTCAGTGATCCTGTATCAAACTTGTCTGGGTGAACTCAGATGCTGAGACAAAACAAGATTTCCCTTTTTCCCCCTCCATCTCCTATGTGTTCTCCTTAGTCTCATAGACTCAGACTTTAAGGTCAGAAGGGACCATTATGATCATCTAGTCTGACCTCCTGCACAACGCAGGCCACAGAATCTCACCCACCCACTCCTGTAACAAACCCCTAACCTATGCCTGAGTTATTGAAGTCCTCAAATTGTGGTTTAAAGACCTCAAGGTGCACAGAATCCTCCAGCAAGTGACCCGTGCTCCATGCTGCAGAGGAAGGTGAAAAACCTCCAGGGCCTCTGCCAATCTACCCTGGAGGAAAATTCCTTCCCGACCCCAAATATGGCGATCAGTTAAACCCTGAGCATGTGGGCAAGACTCACCAGCCAGATACCCAGGAAAGAATTCTCTGTAGTCACTTGTTTTGATCTCGATAACATCTGGAAGGATTGCTGTACTGTTTTAAACTCTACTCTGGTACTTGCTTATGAAATGTTGAAAGATCTTTGCTATAAATCTCATGCTTTGGGGTTTTTTTTCCCCTTCCTTGTAGCTGACAGTTGGCCGATGAACTTTGATGACAGCAATGCCCGGCGGGATTGGGGATGGAAACATGACTTCGATCTTTCTGAACTGGTGACCACAATGTTTAACATCCTTGGCTCTGACTCCCGGGTAGCCCAGATTAACTGAAACTCCTTTTAAAACACGGTTTCCAAACTCTGACAGAGGACCAGGGAGAAACTGCTGAATTAGTTCATTATGCTCTAAGTCTTATAGCAGGTAAATTATAAACTTTCCATATATCGCAATAGAGTTGGGGTTGAAGTACTATAGTTTGAGTTCAGTGTGGTTATTTGAGACCGTACCAAATTATTTAGTAAAACTACAGCACCATGAAATGAGAAACATACAGGATTCTTGAATTTTAGCATTTAAGAAGCTAGAAAAAAACATCTCTCACTATAAGGCTGGTAATGCTATGCAGTCATTCCACTGCCTGAGTATCCTTCTGAAAACAACACAAAGCAACATTATAAAGCCTTGTGCTTAGACACATACTGAAGAATTGACAAATTATACATTAATTTTCATTTCCTTAGTGGAGGTAGCTAATTGTGGATTGTAGGAAGGTGGGATGGATTGTCCCTTCTCTCTCCCAACAACAGTTAAGAGATCAGAAGAGCCATTTTATTTTTAAACTTGGCAATGGTCATTAAAGTTATTCATTTAAAAAGGAAACCTTCTAGTTAATAGTTCAACCTTATAAGTAGGTATAGTGCTATGTAAACCTGCAATTTGTTTACAGATGAGATTCAGAATGTTTGTAGCATTAATCTTATGTCCATAAATGTAAAGG
Source organism: Platysternon megacephalum (assembly GCA_003942145.1). Classification (NCBI taxonomy): domain Eukaryota; kingdom Metazoa; phylum Chordata; order Testudines; family Platysternidae; genus Platysternon; species Platysternon megacephalum. The sequence goes on from QXTE01000305.1 coordinate 534,333, forward strand.
AAAATAAGACTTGAATTCATTACACTTTTAAAAATACAGGGTTTTCAAAACAAGCTTTCGTGTTTTTAGAAATTCTGTTGACTTCAGTTTCATTGTGAAGATGAATTTGGGACACTAAAATCTGTTGCATATCTGAATCTATAGCTATCCTATTTAAGGTAGGCAGTGCCCAGGAATGAGTTCACCTTTAATTAGCACCACATTTGGCCTGTTTCCAGTCCCATTTACTACACCATTGTGATCATATGCGGCAGAGAGCAAGTTTTTAAAGGTAGGTTGAGACTTGGGTCAGTTGTAAAGCTGAGCCAGTCTTGAAAATACCTGTTCCGTTCACTTCACATTGTGCGCTATGTATATGTGTATTTGTAGATACTATTTATGTGTAGGTATAATAAATTTGTATGCTTCAGAGGAGTGGAATCCAGAAGCTGAGACTGTGCCAGCACTACTTTATTTCACAAGTTGAAGAAATGGAACCAAAGGCAGCCTTCTAGTTTATCTGAATCTAATACTTGAAAGTACAAGTTTCTCTAGTTGCTGAGTTATGTGAAAGGTTGAATGTTTGTTTGTAATTGATGGGACTGAGTTGTGAGTGATGTCCCATAATCATCTATATAAAGAGTGGGGGAAGTGTACGACCTGACCTTGCCACCAAATTCTAGCTACAGTTGATAAGGGCTATCCTACTTCTTTAGCTTCATACAGAGGAGATTCTGGGACTGATACATGAGTTTTAAATGGGGCAGAAGGTTAAGGCCCACTTCTGAGGCTTGCTAGCTTGGTCTTTCCTGACACTAAGAAATCAGGTTCCTCATGCAGGACACATGTTCCTTTGGGCTTTGTCTACCTCTCTTTTTTACTGGAGAAAACTTTGTGTTACTATAGGTGACTCTGTGCTCCTCTCCTTTCCTCTTGCTGTTTGTTACACATATGAGAGAACTGACCTAGTTTAACAGTAGTTAGAGCTAGACTTCTGGAGGCCACTTAAACCTGAATGCAGAAAAGGAGTCAGGCATCAATGCAATGCACAGAACTCCCACTGAATCCTGTAGGTGCCTGAACTCACTTGGCACCCAAGTTTTTGCAGTAAAAGTTCCCTGGATGTCTGTGTTTCTGCCTCCATCTCCTGCCTAAGCCCCAGAGCTATTCACAACCCAGGGGAAGATGGGCATTTGCTCACTTAAGTTGCATGTGTGGCCTGATCTGGTAAGCTCAAACAACTCAGAGAAAGAGTGGGAGAGCATGCGTGCATGAGAATGCTCTAATCACCAGGCAACAGAGTCAGTCAGATGAGTGGTAGGAGAACCAGGATACTATCCCTCGGCTCTCCAATTACTCTAGTTTATCTAGAGTGTAACAGCTTCAACAAGAGAGACTGAGGGAGCCCCTTGTCAGAATATCCCATAGCCCAATGGTTAGGCAGATCCCAGTTCAAATCCCTTCTCCCCATCAGATGGAGGAGTTGGGGGATATGAAGAGCGCGGGGAGGAGTGTCTCCCACATCCCAGGTGAAAACTTTTAACTCAGTGGTTAGAGTAATGAGGAAGCTCCTCATCTCCCCTGCTTCTTGCTAAAATGGCATAGGCCCCTAACACTAAGAGAGGGTTTGTAATGGAGAATCCCAAGCAGAGAGGTGTGCCTCCCTGCAGCCCAGACATAGGCGCCTATCACCAATACAGGGCAGGACTTAGCACACACCCATGTCATCAGCATTTCCCATTGTCTATCTTAGGCAGCACTCCACCTAGCATGCTGGCTTTTATGAATTGCAGTCCAAGGTCTAACTTCCGGCTTTGTGAATCTCAGTGGTTTTCTAGGTGTTTAAAAGTTAGGCATTGTGATGTTCACAATGCATAACTGCTTTTGTGAATTCAGGCCTTTGCTACTGGACCTTACAGGCAGAACTCCACGATTTTATTACAGAATCAACCCAAACCTAGTATAATTTAATTTTCTTTTAAAAGCTCTAAATTGTTTTTATTAAAATTTATGTGTATTTAACATAAACACAACTTTTTAAAGATCCTGTTGTAATAATTGGGGTGACAAATTTACCCTAATTGTAAGCTCAATTGTGAAAAGTATATGAAAATCCATAAAATGTTACAATAACCTATCATACATGTTGATGGAAAGCAGGTCAAGTTGCTTTCAATAATGAATGTTATAACATTATAAATATGTGCAAAAGAACCAGACAGCCACTAAATTAGTCCAAACAAAAAAGGCCACATTGATATAACTCAAAGACTATGTTAAAATCAACAGAAGATGTAGAACTGGAAATGAATGGCCCCAAACTGTTATATTAGACATTAGGCCTAATTGATGGCTATTCCACCCACCATTCCCTTTGTGGGTCCTTAAAGAAAGAGACGTTGGGGTGCGGGGAAGAATATAGAAGAACAGATGGAGGCTACTGAAGCGAGCTTCACCATTATGGCTGCCATCCCTACCATCTCCTGGAACCCCAGGCCTTCTCCATCCTAATCCTGAGAGATGTCCTGACCAGGATTGAGATGACATTGCCACCTCTACCAGCTCCAGCTGAATCTCAAACACCACCTGTGATGAAACGGGATTGCACTTTTGCAGCAGCAACAGCTCCTCTCAACGAACTTCTTCTCTTTTCCCCCAAAGGACTGTTGTTACCATCTGTGATACTATCTAAGAGACTGTCAAACCAAGGGGGTTTTCCTTCTTAAAAACTCTCCCCAGCTGAAGGGATGCTGTTAAAATGGAGGCCTCATTTAATACTTTACAGTTCACATGCTTTAACTGTTTTTCTTTCCTTTACTGTGTCTTCAATAAAAGGTTAAAAGGATTTTTAATGGTATATTTGTGTAACATTCCCAGGGTACAATCTGGGCTCTTGAACAGCGGTGTCCCCTTCATTCTCTAGCCTAGGGTGCCTTTTACACTGCTGTGCTGTCGGAACATCCACATCTGGCCTGCTCACACAGCCTTCACCATGCAAAGTCACTCCCAGTTAAATACATGAGCACGCTGACCAGTCACTCATGAATTACATACAGGGCAACACCTGCAAATTTTTAGTCCCAGCCATTTTTCCCTCAGAAATGTGCATCATGTACTATCCAGCACACTACTGAACAATGCAAGCTCATAGAAAGTCTGTCAGTTCATCAAAGGAAAATTATATCTGCACCAGCCTTGCTTATCCCAATTGGAGCTTCCCATATGCTTCAATCCAGATACACTAAAATAAGTTTATTAACTAGAGAAAGAGATTTTAAGTGATAATGCAAAAAAGTCAACATTGGTTACAAAAAAAAAAAAAAGAATAACATGCAAGCTAATACCTAACTTAACAAGCTGAATGGCCTTAAAAGCAATGGTTTTGTCACCATATGCTGCTGTAAATTTCATAGGCTGGGTCCCCTTCCAGCCTGGGACCACTACGCCCTTAGTTCAGCTCTTTGAGAGTTGTTGTCATAAGCAGAGACACAGAGGAGGAGAGGCGAAGTCAAGTATTTTCCTCCCCCTTTATAACTCAGTTTCTTGTACTAGAAACAGCCTTGTTGAGTTATGGTGACACAGAGTCCCTCGTGGATGTGAGGTTTGAAACGTTCCTGTGATGCAATGTAAGTGTCTTATTCACACCTTCCCGTTGCTGGAGAATGGCTGCCTAAGTAAGTGATAGCCCACTTGACTTTGTTGATACCTGTCTTGTGGGGCCAGTGTGTCTTTGTCTCGGAAAAACTGGTGTGGGCCTGCCTTTCTAACTCTGGAACATGTTACAGCAATGTTATACAGTGTAAATGTACAACTTTACATACAATGTTGATACACATTTTATCAGGATAATAACGCTCATCACACTGACTTTTCTAATGGTACCTCACAAGGTGTGCTTTGTACAAAAGTAATCATCATTTTGTAAAAGTGGTGACCATAATCGTATAGAGTCTAATTCCTTCTAATTTTTTCCATCCATGTGTGGACTGAATTTTGGTATGTGCACCAATATCAAGGTAATGTGTGGATATGTGCCACCAGTACAAACAAAAAACCTAGATACAATGTATATCAGGGGTCGGCAACCTTTCAGAAGTGGTGTGCCGAGTCTTCATTTATTCACTCTGATTTAAGGTTTCGTGTGCCAGTAATACATTTTAAGGTTTTTAGAAGGTCTCTTTCTATAAGTCTATAATATATAATTAAACTAGTGTTGTATGTAAAGTAAACAAGGTTTTTAAAATGTTTAAGAAGCTTAATTTAACATTAAATTAAAATGCAGAGCCCCCCGGACTGGTGGCCAGGTCCCGGGCAGTGTGAGTGCCACTGAAAATCAGCTTGCGTGCCATAGATTGCCTCCCCCGATTTAAATTTTTTAAAAGTTTATAGATATGGAAGAGAGAATATTAAAACAAGGGATAATTAATGAGGTGCACTGCTTAAGATGTTTGTTTAATATGAAATCAAATAAAAAGAAAATTAACACTGCCCTTGGACTACATGTATTTTATCATCCTTTCTAACAACTCAAGCTAGTAAACACACCAAAATGTGGCATACTGAAAACAGTTATATAAATAAAACAAAGACATGGCCATTAAGTGAAAGCATAAAAAATATGCACCAGAGGTCCAATTTAATAACCTACTCCTACCATAGATCACTAAATCTTCCAAAAAAATTAAGCATCTGTCAAAACGCTACCATGCTGTGGACTTTTGCAGTCCAGAAAACTATCCCTCTTGCATGCATATTATCTGCACACATAGCTCAGCTTTAAGATGCTAAACAAATCTGTGAGTCAACTAAAGATAGTCATGCTCTCATCGCAAATATTAATAAAATATTTTCTGATACTGGAAAGGAGAGTAAAAGGCATTCTCTCAGGTTTATACAATTTCTCTGGTATGTCAACTCTTAATTTAATACTTCACACACGGAGAACAGTAAAAATAAGTAATAAAGCAGCACAGGGCAAACCCGTAGAAACAGGTAAAGGGCTCCTGGCTTCACACTGTGTGTCACCAACTCAAAAACTTAGAGTCGGCTCATTAAGTTTTAACCAAGTCCCTTAAGTAAAAGGAGCACATTAACACATGGCTTTGGAGTTTGCAGACAGATCCCTGCTTCAAAGAGCTTGCAAATAAGGTCTTCATCCTACAAAGCACCTAACATCAAACCCCTAGTGCAGGAGTGGGCAAACTTTTTGGCCCAAGAGCCACATCAGTAGGGTGACCAGACGTCCCGAAAATATCGGGACGGTCCCGATTTTTGGATGTCTGTCCCGCGTCCCGACCGATCTTTGGTCGGGATGCATTTTGTCCCGATATCCGCCGGCAGCACTGTGGGTTTTTTGTTTTGTTTTTGTTTTCCCTTTTGCTCAGCTAGGGCAGGACTCGCTCAACCTTTTTTTTGCTCAGCTGACAGGCACCCCCCCCCCCCCCCCCAATGTGTCCTGATATTTTCTTCCCCTCATCTGGTCACCCTACACATCAGGGTTGCAAAACTGTATGAAGGGCTGGCTAGGGAAGGCTGTGCCTCCCCAAACAGCCTGGCCTCTGCCCCTTATCTGCCACTTCCCACCCCCTGACTGCCCCCCTCAGAACCCCTGACCCATCCAACCCCCCCTGCTCCTTATCCCCTGACTGCCCCGACCCCTGACCGGTCCCCCAGGACTCCCACGCCTATCCAACCCTCCCTGTCCACTGACTGCCCCAACCCTTATCCACACCCCTGCCCCCTGACAGGCCCCCCTCCCAGAACCCCCCCTCCCAGAACTCCCACGCCTATCCAACCCCGTCCCCTGACTGCCCCGCTCCCAGAACCTCCACCTCATCCAACTGCTCACTGCCCCCCGGGACCTCCTGCCCCTTATCCAACCCCCCCCCCCCCGACCCCTTACCATGTGGCTCAGAGCAGCAGGAGCTCACAGCCCCGCTGCCTGGCCGGAGCTAGCCACGCCACTGCTAGCCTCCCTGGCCAGGAGCTCAGGGGCTGGGCCGGATGTGGCCCGCGGGCCATAGTTTGCCCACCTCTGCCCTAGTGCTTGCTACTTAGGAGTCAATGGGTGTACTCTGAAGAGCCAGAACTATACCAGATAGCAAAGATCTGGCCTTAATGGTTTCCAAAATCACTTATCTGGAATCCAAGTGATTTCCATTGAGAGAGGCATCTCTCCTGGCCACTGCAACCCTGGGGCTGGGACATGACAGGTTAGAACAGGGGTTCTCAAACTGGGGGTCGGGACCCTCAGGTGGTCACGAGGTTATTACATGGGTGAGCTGTCAACTTCCACCCCAAATCCCGCTTTGCCTCCAGCATTTATAATGGTGTTAAATATGTTAAAACGTGTTTTAAATGTATAAGGGGGGGTTGCACACAGAGGCTTTCTATGTGAAAGGGGTCACCCGTACAAAAGTTTGAGAACCACTGGGTTAGAAAATACAAGAGTGATAGTGCAAATCAAACTTTAAAGCTGTAATACATGTTCCCAGACAAAGCTAACTCCAAACATTTTAAGCAGCTGGTGGAGATAGCATTCATTTTAGGAACGAGATTAACCAACCGGTGTGCCAGTTAAGCAATTCTGAAATGCCATCCAGTGCAAAAGCTAGGCATAAATAATATTGTCACTTTGGTGATTATTAAATGTGATTTTTAATGACCGTTTGGGGGAGGAGATGAGATGATTTATTTGGATTCTTTTTAAAAAACTAACTCCAGTAAGCAGTAACTGTGGTTTTTCTCCAGCAGAAGTCTCAGTCTCTCCCAGCAGTAAAAAAACAAAAAACGGGGTGGGGGGGGAAAGAAGCACCTCATCCTATGGGCTGTCCCCAGGCAAATGACAGCAATTCTGGGGGCAAATAGCTTCAGGCAAGCCACACCTCTTGGCTGAGCCAATCAGAAGAGATTTTACAAAGCCATTGCCTTTTATGGCTCTTTGCCAGGACCCAGCATTATAGTAATCCCTGATGGGTCAGCAGTTTTCAAACAGCACAGCCTGCTCCCTGTTTAGAACTGAAGCTCTAGACCAGGGGTAGGCAACCTATGGCACGCGTGCTGAAGGCGAGCTGATTTTCAGTGGCACTCACACTGCCCGGGTCCTGGTCACTGGCACGCGACACCTTAAATCAGAGTGAATAAATGAAGACTCGGCACAGCACTTCTGAAAGGTTGCCGACCCCTGGGCTAGATCCTCAGTAACATTTTCTTTAAACCTGTTGTTTAGTAGCAATAGTGCTGTAAGTATTGCCAGCATAGGTGCAGACTCCAGGGGTGCTCCGGGGCTAGAACACCCCTAGGAAAAAAATAGCACCCACCGACAGCCCCGCAGATCAGCTCCTCCGCCTCCCACTCACTGTGGATCAGGGGAGGGGGGCGGAGCGAGGGGTGGGGTGGGAAGAGGCGGGATGGGGGTGGGGCCTTGGGGGAAGGGGTGGAGTGGGGGCCTGGCCTGGGGCCGAGCACCCCTGGGGAAATTAGAAAGTCGGCGCCTCTGATTGCCAGGGTGCAAAAGCAACCCCAAACTGCTCTAATGAACATAAGAACATAAGAATGGCCTGACCATAAGAAAGGGTCAGACCAAAGGTCCATCCAGCCCAGTATCCTGTCTTCCAACAGTGACCAATGCCAGGTGCCAATGCCAGAGGGAGTGAACCTAACAGGTAATGATCAAGTGATCTCTCTCCTGCCGTCCATCACCACCCTCTGACTAATTTACATAAAAGAGCTGATAACCCTTTTTACGGGAAATAAGAGCCTGCCTTTTAAAAGAAAGCTTTTCACAAAAACACTTTTGAAACAGAGCATTGAAGCAATTTTGTAGCTTTCAACGGTAAAATAACCAAACTCCACATTTTAGGCTCAGTGAAATTAAAGTGTTTAAGATGCACCCTGTCCTTTTAAAAATAAGTGTTTTGCTTGTTTTTAAAGTGCCAAACAAAGACTGCTCTACTTGGAAATTGTAAAGGAAGCTTTAAAATGTAGGGCACTGTATAAAATCCCCAACTGATCGATTTTACAATTTTAAAAAATGTTAAACGTCAAAAGCCAGAGCTTTGTGACTGCATGAAGGTCAGAGAAGCCCCTGACAGTTCTCTGCAGAAAGAGATCCATGGCCCCATCCCACCCCAGCCTTCTCCTTTCCTGGCTTTGAAAAATTTAAAACTCTTATCTTCTTTTGCTCAACATACAGTTTGTAATCCTATTAAATAAATTTTTAGAAGTTGAACATGTAAAACAGGACAGGGGGATAAGAACGCTGTCCTGGGTTTTAGGGGACTATTGATCAATCTTTTTTAGTGAAACAGTTTTGTAAGTAGCCATTCTTTTAGTTGTTATGCTTTAGCGAGGGCAATGATTTGTTATACAGAAACTTTGAGGCATTGTTTCCCTACAATCAAGGGAATAATAAATAAATAAAGCTTGGTCTACACTGCATATTTACTTTGGTGTAACTATGTCGCTCAGGGTGTGAAATCCACACCCCTGAGCAACATAGTAATACCGTTCTTAACCCCCTGTATAGACAGTGCTATATTGGCAGGAGGGCTTCTCCCGCCAACATAGCTACCGACTCTTGCGGAGGTGGAATTATTAAGCCGATGGGAAAGCTCTCTCCCCCCTTGGCTTAGAGCGTCTTCCCCATACGTGCTACAGCAGCGCAGTTGCACCAAAGTAAATTTGTAGTGTAGACCTGCTGTAAGGTAAAGGAAAACTTTTTGGCGGGGTTATATGTTTGGAGATATTTTGTAGCAGTGCCTGCAAAGCAGCAATGACAGTTTTTGGTTTTGTTTATTATTACAGTCAAAGAGCCCTAAAGAATTATTACCTTGTTTCATACCTTAGTAATATTGTCTTTAAACAAGGGCTATCTTGTAGAAATATTGCTTTTTAAAGCTGTGTCCTGGATGCAAAAGTAATGCCAAACTGCTCTAAAAACTAACTGAGGTAAAAAGAGCTGATAACACTTTTTACCAGAGATAAGATCTCTGCCTTTTAAAAAAGTTTTAATAAATCAACTTTTAAAGCAGAGCATTGAAGCAGCTTGATAGTTTTTAAAGGTAAAATAACCAAAGTTTATGGTTTAGGGCTAGTGAAAAATAAAAAAATACATTTGTAAATTATGGAGAAGCGCAACGCCTTTTGCTAAAGAACTGAACAATTTCAGTGAGGGAGAGACTGTTCCTATATGAAGTAACATAACCCTTGCATCCCCTCTTCTTTTTTAAAAAACCCAATCAACTTCTGCAATAAAAGAATTTATGATCACAGGTTAAAATTTGAAAAGCTTGCAAAATAGTGCTTATCCCCCCAACTTTTAAAATTTCTGCTAAGCCACGTAAAGTTTTAACAAAAACATTTTTTAAAGTTTTTAACATGAAAAAACAGCACTGATCATTTCTGACTGAGATATAACATAACAAAAAGATCTGTCTCAGAGATGTTTTATACAGAGGTTTAATGAAATAATACTGTTTAAGACACACTACCCTATTCTTGTCAAATTGCATGAATTTATTTGTAAAGTATCAAACAAAAACTGTTTTATTTGTAAACTGTAAAGAATGCCAGGGTGTAACAAACAATCCTCAGTAGAAGGGGTTGATAATAAAAAAGACAAAAGCCAGGTGTCAGCATGAAGGATTGAGCAACTGCAGGAAGGAGAGAAATGATGTAACAAAGGAGCGTGTTTCCTCATGCCCTGTCCTGCTTTTTAAAAATCTGTTAACTTTCGCAGTGAAATAATCTTTAATCACAGGGGTAAAATTAAATACAAGGATTAAAAGCTATACTACCCTAAAAGCTAGAGCACAGTATGGGAATGCGTGGCCAGTAAGCGTTACTGCCGTCATTTACAGGCAATGTTTTCCTGTACTGATTTGCACCGGGGGTGTGGTGCTTATTTAAAGGGTGCGGCAACAACGCCAATGCTGTGGGCTTGGTGGGGGCTGTGCTTTGATAGGGTTTGCATGAGCAGTCGAGACGCTGTGTGTTGATCTGTTTGTGTGACCCAGGGACCCCTCTGACAGGGAGCTCCATATAAACGTGCTTTATACAGTCGTTTTCAGTTGGCATTTTATTTAGCACACAACATAATGTGCTATTCCAGAGGACAGGCTTCCATGCTGATGACACTCGTTTAAAAAAAAAAAGTGTTAATTAAATTTGTGACTGAACTCCTTGGGGAAGAATTGTATGTCCCCTGCTCTGTTTTACCCGCATTCTGCCATATATTTCATGTTATAGCAGTCTTGAATGATGACCCAGCACATGTTGTTCATTTTAAGAACACTTTCACTGCAGATTTGACAAACGCAAAGAAGGTACCAATGTGAGATTTCTAAAGACAGCTACAGCACTTGACCCAAGGTTTAAGAATCTGAAGTGCCTTCCAAAATCTGAGAGGGATGAGGTGTGGAGCATGCTTTCAGAAGTCTTAAAAGAGCAACACTCTGATGTGGAAACTACGGAACCCGAACCACCAAAAAAGAAAATCAACCTTCTGCTGGTGGCATCTGACTCAGATAATGAATATGAGTCAGTCCGCACTGCTTTGGATTGTTATCAAGCATGGACGCATGTTTCCTGGAATGGTGGTTGAGGCATGAAGGGACATATGAATCTTTAGCGCATCTGGCACATAAATATCTTGCGATGCCGGCTACAACAGTGCCATGTGAATGCCTGTTCTCACTTTCAGGTGACATTGTGAACAAGAAGTGGGCAGCATTATCTCTTGTAAATGAAAACAAACTCGTTTGTCTGAGTGACTGGCTGAACAAGAAGTAGGACTGAGTAGACTTGCAGTCTAAAATTTTACATTTTATTTTTAATGCAGTTTTTTTGTACATAATTCTACATTTTTGTAAGTTCAACTTTCATGATAAAGCGATTGCACGACAGTACTTGCATTAGGTGAATTGAAAAATACTATTTCTTTTGTTTTTTTACAGTGCAAATACTTGTAATCAAAAATAAATATAAAGTGAGCACTGTACACTTTGTATTCTGTGTTGCAACTGAAATCAATATATTTGAAAATGTAGAAAGCATCCAAAATATTTAAATAAATGATATTCTATTATTATTTAACAGCGTGATTAATCGTGTGATTAATTTTTTTTAATCGCTTGACAGCCCTAAAAGTGTTATATAAAAACAGGTAAATAATTCTTTAGGGCCCCTGGAATGTAATGATAAACAAAAACAGAAAAAAATCATTGTTGCTTTGCAAGTTCTTCTACAAAATATCTCCAAGCATGTAATCCCCCACTGGTTTTGTTAATCTCGGTTTTATTTAGTATTTCTGATAGTCCACTGTAAGGGGAAAATAATGCCTCATGACGCTTGCTCCTGCTAAAGTATGAAAACTAGTAACAAATGGCTACCTACCATTTCCCCTAACACCCAGGACAATCGCCATGTCCTGTTTTACATGCTAAATTTTTAAAAGTTTGTTTGATATGATTAAAAATTATATGTTTAGCAAAAGATGGTATCAGTTTTAAATTGCCAAAAGTCAGGAAAGGAGGAATGGTAGAGAGGCTGGGGGGTGGGCTTGGGGTAGTTTCTTCAGATAACCATGTCAGAGGTTTCTCTGAACTTCACAAAACTATGGCTTTTGTCATTTATTTTCCTTTTTTTTTTAATTATAAAACCCCATCAATAGTGGGGTGTGCTACTGTGCCCTACATTTTACAACTTCCTTTACAATTTATAAATAGAGCAGTTTTGTTTGCTTGTTTGTTTGGTATTCTTGTCAATTAATTTAGGCAAAACTCTAAAAAAGCAAATTAAGCCTATTGTTTAAAGATCTCCTTTAAACTTTTAGAAAGCTATGACATGTCTTTATTGTAAAACCCTTCTTTACACGAGGGTTTTGTGTAATATTGCTGTTCCCCGGGAACTTATTTCTTCACAGTTTACATTCCTGTAAAGTATTTTTATAGGTTTATTTCTTACTATATGGTCATTTAGGCAAAAATTACTAAAATGTTTATTTAAGTGTCACAGAGATAATTATTTAGTTATTGAAATTGACTTAGACATTTTCTGTTCTTAGCATTTCTTTAGGAGGTACATTATTTTTTTAAAAATTGTGACAGTATAGCTTTTAATCATTGTATTTAATTTTAATCCTGTGATTAAAATTATTTCACTGCAAAGTTAACAGATATTTTAAAAGTGGGACAGGGCGTGAGGAAACACGCTGCTTCGTTACATCATTTCTCTCCTTCCTGCAGTTGCTCAAACCTTCATGCTGACAAATGGCTTTTGTCTCTTTAAACTTTAATTTCTTTTAAAAAATACATATGTAAATATGGTTTATCTATAGTGACATTTCTCCCTTTGCTTTAAATAAAATTGTATTGTCAACCCCATCCACTGAGGATTTTTTATGTTACACCAGGGCATTCTTTACATATTATAAGTAAAACAGTTTTTGTTTGGTACTTTACAAACAAGTTAATGCAATTGGAAAAGGATAGTATAGTATATCTTAAACATTTTTATTTCACTAAACTGCTACAAAACATCCCTAAAACAGAACTTTTTGTTATGTTACATCTCAGTCAGAAATGAGCAATGCTGTTTTTTCATGTTATATTTTACAGGCTTTTTACATTTAAAGTCTGTGATTAAAAATTCTTTTGTTGCAGAAAATATCAGTTTTTTTAAAAGAGGGGGAGGCATGCAGAGATTATGTTTCTTCATATAGGAATGGAGTCTCCTTCACTGAAGTTTAATTCTTTAGCAAAAGGCTTTGCTTCTCCATAATTTACAAATGTCATTTTTTATTCACTAGTCCTAAATCATTCATTTTGGTTATTTTACCTTTAAAAGCCACAGGGCTGCTTCAATGCTCTGTTTTAAAAGTATATTTGTTAAAGCTTTTTTTTAAGAAGGAAGAGTCTCATTTTTGGTTAAAAAAATGTATCAGCTCCTTTTACAGCTATTAGTCTTCAGAGCAGATTGGGGTCACTTTTGTACCCTGGGTAAAGCTTTAAAACGCATTATTTCTACAAAAGAGCCCTTATTTAAAGACAATATTACTGAGATATGAAATAAAATAATTATTTAGGGCCCCTTGGATGTAATAATAAACACAAAGAAAAAATGTAATTGTTGCTTTGCAGGTACTGCTACAAAATATCTCCAAGCATGTAATCCTCCAACATTTTTGTTAATTTTATTTATATATTATTCCTTAGACTGTTGGGAAGTAATGCCTAGTAAAGTTTCCATATAACAAATGCTTGCCCCTGCTCAAGCATAACAAGTAACAAAGCAAGACTACTTACAAAAGTGTTTCACTAAAAAGATTTATCAATATTCCCCTAAAATGCAAGAGCGCTCTCTTTTCCCCATGTCCTGTTTTACATGTTAAACTTTTAAAAGTTTATTTCTTTAGCGAAAGCAGGTAACCGTTTTAAATTAAAAAAAAGTCACAAAAGGAGCAGGGTGTGGTCGGCTTGAGTGGGCATGTGAGGCTGTTTCTGCAGAGAACTGTGTCAGAGGCTTCTCCAAACTTCATGCAGTTGCAAAGCTCTGGCTTTTGCTTTTTTAACATTTCTATTTTGATTGTAAAATCCATCAGTTGGGGATTTTATACTGTACCCCACATATTAAATTTTCCTTTACAATTTCCAAGTAGAGCAGCCTTTGTTTGGCACTTTAAAAAGAAGCCAACACTATTTTTAAAGGAGAGGGTGGTGTATCTTAAACATTTTTATTTCGCTAAAAGTAAAATGTGGAGTTTACCATTAGAAGCTGCAAAACTGCTTCCATGCTCTGTTTCAAAAGTTTATTTGTTAAAAGCTTTGTTTAAAAAAAGGGTTATCACTTCTTTTACATAAGTTAGTCTTTGGAGCAGGTTGGGGTTGCTTTTGCACCCTGGCAATACTTTAAAGAGCTCTATTGCTACTAAACAGCCCTTGTTTAAAGAAAATGTTACTGAGGTCTGGAGCTTCAGTTCTGACACAGGGAGCAGGCTGTGCTGTTTGAATACTGCTGACTTGTCAGGGATTTAGCATAATGCTGGGTCCTGGCACACAGCCATGAAAGGCAATGGCTTTATAAAACCTCTTCTGATTGGCTCAGCCAAGAGGCGTGGCTTGCCTGAGAGTATCTCTTCCCCCCTCCAGCCGCCTGGACTTTCTGGCATTTGCCTGAGACAGCCCTTGGAGTGAGGGGCTTTTTTCCTTTTTTTGCTGCTTTAAACCTTTCTCTCTCACTTTCTGTAACAAGCTGGGAGGCTTTCCTGCTCTTTTAAACCTTTCTCTTTCGCTCTTTTTTTCCTTTCTTTTGTAAATGTAAAAAGGGGCTAAGCTCGCTTTACTAAACTTTATTTAAACTGTGTAAAAACCTGTTTTCTTCTTAAAATCTTCCCTTACCATGTAAAAACATACACACAAGCAGGCCTACGTTGCCCCGTAACGAAAAAAAAAGTTTTTTTTCAAAATGGCCACTGCGCCAAAAGTGTACACGCCCAAAACAGAGAATGGAGGGCGGGAGAAAAAGGGTGTGTGGAAACCTGTCAAAATGTGTATGATGAGTAAAGATGTAGTGGTTAAACTCCTGACAAAGTCTGACATAATACAACATTGTCATGGTTTTGTTACCAAGATGTCAATTAACTTCTGGGGATGAGACTTTTCCTGTGGTGTTTGGCTGCTGAAGCCGTTATGTTAACTGTTCAGAAAAAGAGATATTAAGAGTATATGTTCCAATATTGGAAGTCATGGATGAGGCTTACTTTAATGAAGATGTATCTAGTCATTGTCATCTTAGTGTATACTAGAGTGAAGAACTTTGGTATGTGTGTAAAGTGATTGGGGAATCACTGAGAACCTTTGATTAGGGTGACCATATTTCCCTTTGCTGAGTACGGGACACCTGGTAAAATTACTCGTATTCAAGTGAGTTCAGCGGCAATCAATCAGAACTATGCAGTACAAACGTTCAAATTGACATCAAGTTGACTGAGCCCCTGGTAAAAAGAAATACTGCGTAGTTGGATTCTTGTTATTTACCTTNCGTTCTGGGTCCAGTTCTGTTCAATATCTTCATCAATGATTTAAATAATGGCATAGAGAGTACACTTATAAAGTTTGCGGACGATACCAAGCTGGGAGGGGTTGCAAGTGCTTTGGAGGATAGGATTAAAATTCAAAATGATCTGGACAAACTGGAGAAATGGTCTGAAGTAAATAGGATGAAATTCAATAAGAACAAATGCAAAGTTCTCCACTTAGGAAGGGACAATGAGTTGCACACATACAAAATAGGGAATGACTGCCTAGGAAGGAGTACTGCGGAAAGGGATCGGGGGTCATAGTGGACCACAAGCTAAATATGAGTTAACAGTGTAACACTGTTGCAAAATAAGCGAACATCATTCTGGGATGTATTAGCAGGAGTGTTGTAAGCAAGACACAAGAAGTAATTCTTCTGCTCTACTCCATACTGATTAGGCCTCAACTGGAGTATTGTGTCCATTTCTGGGAGCCATATTTCAGGAAAGATGTGGACAAATTGGAGAGAGTCCAGAGAAGAGCAACAAAAATGATTAAAGGTCTAGAAAACATGACCCGTGAATGAAGATTAAAAAATTGGGTTTGTTTAGTCTGGAAAAGAGAAGACTGAGAGGGGACATGATAACAGTTTTCAAGTACATAAAAGGTTGTTATAAGGAGGAGGGAGAAAAATTGTTCTTCTAAACCTCTGAGGATAGGACAAGAGGCAGTGGGCTTAAATTGCAGCAAGGGAGGTTTAGGTTGGTTAAGCAATAGAATAAATTGCCTAGGGAGGTTGTGGAATCTCCATCATAGGAGATTTTTAAGAGCAGGTTAGACAAACACCTGTCAGGATTGGTCTGGATAATACTTAGTCCTGCCATGAGTTCAGGGGACTGGACTAGATGACCTCTCGAGGTCCCTTTCAGTCCTTTGACTCTATGATTCTATGCATTGTGCACCAGGACCCAGGGAACCTGACTGCAGGGGCTTCAGCAAACCGGGCCAGAGAGGTGGCTCTGCAGGGGAGAGTGCCTAGGGAGCAGAGCAGCCCCGCGCTCCCTGGGGGGCAGGAGCCAGGGCGGGAGGGCAGGTGAAGAGGGTGCTAAGCCTCTGTCTCAGGGGCTGCTGTGGAGCCTGCAGCTTCGAGGCATGAACAGGCTGGAAATCGCTTTTCCCCTCCCCCGGCTCCAGAGCTTAGCTGAGGGGCAGAGAGGCTTCCCTGTGCCAGCGCTGTGTGGGACTTTGGCACATGCAGGGCTTGGCTCCTCCTGGCCAGCGCCCCAGGCAGTCAGTCTTCTCAAACTCAATCTGTCGTCATTTTCTTAAGGGGCTGGAGCAGCTATACCCCCAGGTACACCAGCCACTCCCTCTATTGGACCTCAGCTTGGCGCTAGTAAAGTTAACAGGACCCCCAATTGAACTGCTGGCAACATGCTCTCTGCTCCACCTGTCCTGGAAGATTGCCTTTCTGGTCGCCATTACTTTTGTCAGAAGGGTCTCAGGGCTGGTCCACACTAGGGGCAGGGATCGAACTAAGATACGCGACTTCAGCTACGCGAATAGCGTAGCTGAAGTCGAAGTATCTTAGTTCGAATTTGGCGCGCTTACCTCGCGTCCGCGCGGCGCGCGATCGACGTTCGCGGCTCCCACGTCGACTCCGGTAACTCCGCTCGCCCTGCAGGAGTACCGGAGTTCGAAGTAGCGCGTTCGGGGATCGATTTATCGCGTCCAGACAAGACGCGATAATTCGATCCCCGATAGTTCGATGGCTACCCGCCGATTTCGGCGGGTAGTGTAGACGTAGCCTCAGAGATCTGAGCTCTTACTTCTGAACCATCGTACAAGATCTTTTTCAAGGACGAGGTTCAGCTGTGGCCACACCCGGCCTTCCTACCAAAGGCGGTCTCGCAATTCTATAGTATCCAGGATATATTCCTACCAGTCTTCTTTCCACAGCCACATGTTAATGAGGAAGAACAGAGACTCCCTTCACTGGATGTTAAGTGTGCACTAGCCTTTTACATAGAAAGGACTAAACCCTTTTGGAAATCCACTCAGCTTTTTGTAACCATTGCAGATAGAATGAAAGGCCTTCCAGTCTCGGCCCAGAGAATTTCATCATGGATCAATTCCTGTATTCGCACATGCTATGACCTAGCAAAGGTCCCGGCTCCTTGCTGACAGCCCATTCTACAAGGGCTCAAGCATCGTCGTTGGCGTTCGGGGATCAAGTTCCTATTCAGGACATCTGTTGAGCGGTAACGTGGTCATCAGTCCATGCCTTCGCGTCCCACTACGCCATCACCCAACAAGCTAGAGATGATGCGGGTTTTGGCCAAGCGGTGTTACAATCAACATGCCAATGAACTCCGAACTCTCCACCTGCACAACTCCCTTGAGAGTCACCTACGTTGGAATGGACATGAGCAAGCATTCAAAGAAGAAAAAACGGTTACTAACCTTCCTTAATTGTTGTTCTTTGAGATGTGCTGCTCATGTCCATTCCAAAACCCTCCTGCCTGCCCCTCTGTTGGAGTTAGCTGGCAAGAGGGGCAGCCAGGTTACAGGGCCCTTTATACCAATGCTATGAGGGTGCAACTACAGAGCCGACCCAACGGATACCACTGAGGGAAAAGTTTCTGGCGGCGGTGCTCAGGGTGACACACACCTACATTGGAATGGACATGAGCAACACATCTCAAAGAACAACAGTTGTGGAAGGTTAGTAACCATTTCCCCCCTAGTTTTCTCTCTAAATACAGAGATTGCTGGAATTTACAGTGTTCAACTTGCAGGGCAGTGAGACCAGCACATATAAACACTCCAGTTGCCTTTTTTGAGAGAAGGGCATGTGAGGGACTAGTACCCTATTTGCATCTCCCCACCCCACCCCCCAAAACCAAAAAAAAATAAAAAATCCAGAGAGCTTTGCCTCAGGGACCATTTGTTAGAGACAGCTACATGTCTCTCAACAGAGCCTGGCTCTGCCCATGAGAAGACTGAAAGCTCAGCCACCACAAGTGCTCCTCCAGCACCTCAGTGCCTAGGGTGAAGGAGACAAGATGCTCCTCAGCCTCTCCTCTGGCTGCACTGAAGCCAAAGAAGCTGACAGCTTCTTCAGAGGCTGAGGAGAGACTGGCAAAGTCTGTATGCTTGAATCACAAAGGTGCTATGTTGAGGAGAAGACATAAGTTCCCTGGTACTGAGTCAAAGGCCGATCATAAGCATCAGAACCATTAGAGGAGACACCGTAGACTCCAGCATCTGCGGGGACGTCAAGACCGATGCCTTCCATGTCGAAGACTTTGGTGGTACCATCTTAATCTACACTGCCTAAGCAGACCCCTTGACAATTTCTACTCTGGTATTACCAGGACCAGTTCTGTATTATTTATCCATGGAGCTTCTGCCTCCTTTCTTGGTGCCTTCTCTGCCACAAGTGTTTTTCATGGCAAAAGACTTACTGAGTCTTTCGATCCTGTATTTGCCTATTCAGGACTTTGGAATGAAGCAAGCACTGCAGAAAAGGGATAGACGGTTCCCAAAATGAAGAATTGGGTCCTGAAGAACGGTCAAGCTGGTACATTGTCCTCAATGAAAACATCAAAATTATTGTTTCTCTGTCATAGATGTCTGTTGAGACGATCCTGAGGCAGATAAAGACCTAGACCTCAGGGGTTTAGACCTTCTCTTAGCAGTGTTCTAAATACAAGTCTAGATTGGTAATGTGAAGACCTGAATTGCTTTGGTGTGGACGTATAAACACCCGAAGAGCAGAGAGTTGCTCTAGAGTCTTTGAAGGTGCGCATTGTATCATTTGTTTTCTCAGAAAACTATTCTGAACTGTCAAAGGGAAGGTCCTCAGTTGCATTTTGCAACTCTTGAGGCATCCCTGAGGCCCAAAGACAAGAGAAGCACCTCACAGAGATTGCTGTGGACATCAAATATGAAGCAGTGTCTGAAGCGTCAGGGGTCATTTGAAGAGATGTTCTCGCTCTATAGCCACAGACTCTTCTTTATACTTCTCTGGCAGCTGATCTGCAAGCTTTGAAATGGGTATCCAATTAATAAGCTAGTATTTTGATAGCAAGGCTTGATAATTTGCAACCCTTATTTGTAGAATTGTTGTGGGGTAAACCTTTCTGCCATACAGATCAAGTTTTTTAGGGCTCCTTGTCTTTTGGAGTAGATGTGGACCGAGATTGCTTTGTATGCTTGTTAACAACTGTGACTACACATGAGTCCAGAGCAGAATGAGTATAAAAATAATCCAGTTCCTGCTGAGGCACGTGATAGCACCAGTCAGCACACTGAGCTGTAGAAGGTATGGATGTCGGGATCTGCCAGACTGTTTTGGCAGGGTCTAGAAGGGCTTCATTAATTGGAAGGACAACCCATCTTGGAGATGGAGCCTGCAATATGCCCAAAAGCATATGCAAGTCGTCGTATACAACTTTCACCTGGATTCCTAAACTTGTAGCCACTGTCCTCATTGGGTCTTGAACAATGTTAAAGTCCTCAGGTGGAGGGCAGTAAGTCTCCAGGAGAATAACCTCATCAGGCAAAGATGAGGATATGTGAGGAGGCTGATCCATGACATTCTCACATCTGTCCACATCTGTGACCTCTACAGGTGGCAATAGTTTCTGAGGCAAGCGACTCTTCCCTGGGAGGAATAGTAACTGGAGACTTTTTGTCTTGAGTTAGAGCTCCGTCAGTATCTCATGCCTCTAGAACCAGTCCAAGGTGGGTAATCATGGAGAGCGGGTATCAAAGGCCAGGGCAGTCTAAGTCTCCCCTGATACAGGCCCTGGCCCTGCCCCTGTTCCACCCTGAGGCCCTGCCCTCTCTCTCCTTGTCCTCTGAATCCAGTGGGGGCTTTCTCGGGCCTGCCGGCAGCCAGGGGTGGCCAGTGGCAGCGCTCGGGCCAGCCCATTGCTGGGGCCAGCTGCTTGGCCCAGCTCTGGCGCCAGCCCAGTGCTGGGACTGGCGCGGGGTGGGGGGGGCGGCAGCTCAGCGTGGCAGTGGGGGTGTCATCCGGCGTGGCTCGGGCGGGCCAGGGCTCCTCCAGCTGTGGGAGCGGGGGGGGGGGAGGATCTCGGGGCTCCTCCGCCATGGGGGGTGGGACTCTGGTGGGCAGAAGGGGCGTAGTCGGCGGGCTAGTCTCTCTGAAGTGGGGGTTCACCTGCTGCCCATGCCATGCTGGTGAGTTCCCGTATACATCCCATCACTCGATGGATTACTTACCTGTGCAGTAACAGTTGTTGTTTGAGATATGCTGTGCACATTAAGCATTCCACAGCGTTCCGTCCTTGCTCCGTTACCTTGGCATGAAGGAACGGAGAGGGAGTCGGCAGCCACACCTCTTTATACCCTCAGCTCCGAGCAGGAGGATATCCAGGGGGGCATGTACTGCCTATTGGTTCTGCTGGCAGAAGTGTCTGATTTGAGTGCACTGGGCACATCCACACCTAGAGGGGAACATATATGTCCACAATCACTTGAAAGACAACAGTTACTGTACAGATAAGTAACCATTTCCCCCCCCCCCCCCCCATGGAAACTGAATGGGAATTGAATGCCTAACTCCCAGCTGTGCCTTTAAAAATGTCTTCTTCGGGCTTTTCTTGTACTCCTCAATATCAGCTTTAAGGTCACCTCTGTCATGGCATCAGAATGCCTCCTGCTAGGGGCTATTGATACCAGGGTGATGGACAGGTCCAAATGATGCAAAGGGCACACTGGGCATGTTGTTTTGGTTTGGTATGTCTGCCAATCCACTTTTCTATTCACATGGGGGACAGGGAGGCTCTTTCTTGCTGTCAGGTTGTTTCTATTTTAGGGTAATAGTGTTCCTGGTGAAAGATCTCTTTCTTGCTCTGGAAGGACTCTGGACATCAGCTTTTAGTGCTATTAAAAAGCATTTTTAAACTATTTTTAGGATCAAATACAATTATGGTATTTGTTCTAAAGTCATCCTGGGGGGCCACTGATTTGAGGCACAAATTTGGCTTATGGCATCTGGTAACTCAGCGAGATGCCTTATGTAACGTGTCATAGCATGTCAAAAATGACACTGTTGTCATACGTCTTCCTGAATGCTGTTACAGTTACACAATGCTGTAGGAATAGGTCATGCAAGAGATGCTTCACCCACAGCTGAATCCCACCCAACCTTTTGGACTGAACGGGGCACTGCAACATCATCTGGCAGTTGAGGACAGGAAGTGAAAAATACCATCGATATTGAAGCAGGTCTAACTCCTCCTCTGCTAATGGGAACAGAGTCAATTCAAATAACATTAATAGTACTTTGTTTACTATTTGTATTACCAGGGTGCCTAGGAGCCCTAGTCGTGGATCAGGACCCCATTGTGCAAGGTGCTGTACAAACACAGAACAAAAAGACAGCTCCTGCCCCAAAAATGCTTACAGGTAGATCCTAAGTACAATCTACGTGTCCTTCCCTTAAGCCACCTGGTGGTAATCCCTCACACATGCTGCAGGGTTCATGCAATGCTTAGGGAATGCTGGGCCTCAGTTATACATGGACATAAGTGGCTGACCAGTGACTGCCTGCTCTTGTGTCCCTGCCATTTCTCCATAATCCTTTCATACCCCTCTGTTTCTTTGTGAAAGGTGCATATTTACATGTCACTGCAGATGGAGCTGGAGTCACGTGCATTGTTGGTTCTAAAAAAAACAACCATGAGTCTTGGAGGAACAAATATCCAACCCACTTGACCAATTTCTAGGTAACTGTTTTTATGCCGGTTATACTGCGGCCGTTTCTGCTTCTGACTTAGCATATTCATATCATAGCTTGCAATGGATCCATTCAAAACCATTTCCTTCATCTGCATGCATTAAATTGTAAGCATAGATCATGTTTAAGATGATTGCACATGCAGTGTAATTTCACAATGGACTCGTACATCCAGTGCTATTTAAGAGGCTCCTGCCAAGACGATGGTGCGAAAATATTTTCAGCATTTCTGTCACTGATCAGAACAGCTTGAGTTTTATCTCACACATTTCAAAGGTAGTGTGTGGAAAGACAGAGTGTAGATCAGAGGTGTTATAAAGTAGTTTGCAAACAGGTGCCATTCAAATCCTGCCCTTAACACAGCTTACCCTCACACACTCTGGATATGGTCCAAATTTATCCCCTGGCCTGCCTTTCCCCCTGATTGTTAATTTAAATAACAAAGCATAAGCCTTACACTAATTTCATCCATGCTTGGCCATTGCTTGAGTTTTTGCTTACAGGCCCCCAGTTTTCCCTCTAGTTCCCTCTGCTTTAGACAGACACTTAAGCCCCTTATGTACTCCTGGAGCTAATAGACGCTACCTAGTCTAGCACAGGGCTGAGATGCTAGGGTGATGGGTGATGTAGGAAATCCGAAGATCACTAAGAGAAGAGCTCTTGCATCTGTATGCGTGGTTCTAGAATTGTTCGTCAGGCTGAGTCAGCAAAAGAGCTCTGCATCTCTGCTGGCGGCAGTAACTTTCACCCCTTTTTTCACNTCCGGCCCTGGATGGTGCGAAAATATTTTCAGCATTTCTGTCACTGATCAGAACAGCTTGAGTTTTATCTCACACATTTCAAAGGTAGTGTGTGGAAAGACAGAGTGTAGATCAGAGGTGTTATAAAGTAGTTTGCAAACAGGTGCCATTCAAATCCTGCCCTTAACACAGCTTACCCTCACACACTCTGGATATGGTCCAAATTTATCCCCTGGCCTGCCTTTCCCCCTGATTGTTAATTTAAATAACAAAGCATAAGCCTTACACTAATTTCATCCATGCTTGGCCATTGCTTGAGTTTTTGCTTACAGGCCCCCAGTTTTCCCTCTAGTTCCCTCTGCTTTAGACAGACACTTAAGCCCCTTATGTACTCCTGGAGCTAATAGACGCTACCTAGTCTAGCACAGGGCTGAGATGCTAGGGTGATGGGTGATGTAGGAAATCCGAAGATCACTAAGAGAAGAGCTCTTGCATCTGTATGCGTGGTTCTAGAATTGTTCGTCAGGCTGAGTCAGCAAAAGAGCTCTGCATCTCTGCTGGCGGCAGTAACTTTCACCCCTTTTTTCACACACCTTCCAGAGATGACATCAGCATAGGTTTGATATGGAGGTGGCCATGACGATCAGTCGGGTGATCTCTGTAAACTTGGACAGATTCTTTGCTATATGGATAACTTTAAAGGGCTAGTCCAAGAGTTACTTTGGGGAGGGGGAGAGGCTGGGTGGTGCTATTTTACTCTCCTTTGGCCCTTTATTACACACAAGGTCCTTCCAAAAATCACAAACTTACAGCAGATTGACCAGCTAATTAAGATTTAAAACTGACTATTAACTACTACTCTTACCATCCTTGTAGCCAAAGTATGGCAGCTTGTAACCTCTCAAGGGACTGCTGTCAAGCTACAAAAGACTGTCCCAGTCTATGTAGTGTTGTTGTACCCGTGTTGGTCCCAGGATATGAAAGAGACAACGTGGGTGAGGTAATGTCTTTTATTGGACCAACTTCTGTTGGTGAGAGAGACTAGCTTTCGAGGCACACGTGTCCCCAGGTCACTGGCTTTTGAATGACACCCTGTGTCACCACAACTGGTCGGGAAACAGCTGGGGCTTTCACGGGGAGTTGATTACAGACAGATTTGGGGGAAATATGTGCCTGGTGACAGCAAACTTTTAACCCTTTCCAGCCCACCTAATTCCTACTCCTTCAGCGATTCACCTCCTGAGCGTGTTAGCTATTAAAGAGAGCCCATCAGGCTGGGAACTGGGCTGCTATGCATCCATTAACCCTGTGCTTTTTGCAGAGTTTAATCCTTTCTGCAGAGACTTTGCAATCCCCTACGACACATTTTTCCTTGGAGATGTTTTTCTTTTCAGAAAAGGAGCTCGGCGCAGAGATGTTTGCAAGGTGGGTCAGACTGCTCCTTTATTTGACACAAGGCCCATCAACTCAGGGTTGGCAGTTTTGGCTGTTTTTATCCTCATGTTGTTTGTCTGAAACCCCCTCGGCAAAGTGTTGTTTGCATGCCCTGCAGAGTAAAAGCTGACTAGTGAATGCTGCTTATATTTTATTTCCAGATCCGAACCAACATGGCTGAACGAAATAGCGGGGCCCAAGATGGAAACAGCATGTCTGCAGGAGCGCAGCATGACGGGGAAAGCATTCCGCTTTGAGAACAGTTCCGCAGTTGGGTAACTAATCCCATTCCTGTGCTGCAGCAGCCCTGTTCGTTTCCTGACCTCCCTTCCCTCCCACAGCTCTCTCAATGCCCCTCCTGACCTGTAACATGAAACACACACAAGCCTACACGCCCAGCTGCCTATCAGTGTCTCACTGAGAGCTCTGAATGGCTTGTTGTCAGCAGGGCATTCCAGGAGGATGCCACAGCACGGTGTCTCATTACCGTGAAAGGTGGAGTGTTGTTACAAGGGGGATTTTACATAGGGTGACCAGATGTCCCAATTTTATAGGGACAGTCCTGATATTTGGGGCCTTTTTTTATATGGGCTCCTATTACCCCCCCCCCCCATCCCGATTTTTCACACTTGCTATCTGGTCATCCTAATTTTACATGAACTCCACAGCTGAGCATCTCATAGATCTCACCAGTGCAAGCAAATACATGGGCTAGAGATAGGGTGACCAGACAGCAAGCGTGAAAAATCGGGATGGGGTGGGGGGTAATAGGAGCCTATAGAAGAAAAAGACCCCAAAATTGGGACTGTCCCTATAAAATCGGGACATCTGGTCACCCAAGGCTGGAGACCCTGGCCATGTGCCCACCCTCTGACTACACTGACCCGTTCGTTCTGGCATTGATTTGGTGGCCTAGCTGTCTACAGAACATCTGTATCCAATCCCCTTTGCTGGTGCCTTGGTCTCAGGGACAACGCAGTCTGCTCAACTGTGTGTCATAGGACCTACACTGCTAACAGTGATTCTCCTTTTGCCAACTTGTTCCTGTAGCATGAGAATCTGATCTGCGTTCTAGCCCTGCTGTTTGCTGTGAAATTCCAAGTGGCCATGGACCACAAGTATGTTTTACAGCGGCCAGACTTATAGAGGAATGGATTTCCCAGACAAGGGCTTCTCTGTGTATACTATTCACAGAGGTGATGTAAACATAATCCCTGTGGTATGGGCCCGTAAGATGCTCTGGAAGTCACATTATCTTTGGTCAGGGTGCTTTGGCTTCATCTCTGCCATGTCAGTGTCTCTGCACAGCTATTAAAGAGAATATGATACAGACAAAAATAAAGTGGAGACAAATTGCTTTTAAATCAGACAGCTGTGCTGAAGCCAAATAATACATGCTAGGCATCCCGGGGTTAGGTTTTCTCACTGAGGCTTTGCCCTCTTCCATAGCCTGCTCCTGAGACCTCCATAGCGCCAAGGGCTGGGGACCTTGCGTTAGCATTTGTGGCCCACATCTCTTTAGCAGCGAACAGAATGTTGGGAATCATTAGGAACGGGATGGATAGATAATAAGACAGAAAATATCATGTTGCCTCTATATCAGGGGTAGGCAACCTATGGCACACGTGCCGAAGGCGGCACGCAAGCTGATTTTCAGTGGCACTCACACTGCCCGGGTCCTGGCCACCGGTCCGGGGGGCTCTGCATTTTAATTTAATTTTCAATGAAGCTTCTTAAACATTTTAAAAACCTTATTTACTTTACATACAGCAATAGTTTAGTTATATATTATAGACTTATAGAAAGAGACCTTCTAAAAACATTAAAATGTATGACTGGCACGCGAAACCTTAAATTAAAGTGAATAAATGAAGACTCGGCACCCCACTTCTGAAAGGTTGCCGACCCCTGCTCCATATAAATCCATGGTACGCNTCTGCCATAGAAGGAGAGATTAATAAGACTGGGACTTTTCGGCTTGGATTCCGTGTGCTGTGGCTGGCAGTTGGAAGCTGTGAGTTCAAAGTAAGGTTTGAAAGGTAAAAGCCTCTGTTAATTGGCTGAGCCTTAGTCAGTGGGCGGGGCTATCAAGAAGGCCAGGGCTTTATAAAGCAGTGCGCAAGCGACTAGGGAGCGATTAAGGACTGGCAGAGTACCACCACTCCTGAACATATTGGAGCTATGATGCCTCCTGCTCCAGAATTGAAGCAAGATGATGAACCATGCCAAGAAAGAGAAGAAGGTCCTGACAAGGGACTAGTGATAAATCGCGAATGTCAGCTTATGTATAATAATGTATAGGGCCAAATGATACCTGTAGAAGTGAATTTAACCAGTTTCACATTAAACAGCAGCTCTGTCTTGCAAAATGTGTGCATTTCTATATGCAAATGCTAGCCAAAGTGGTGCAAAAGTTCAGACAATCAGTGGGTGGGGTCGAATTGGAGGAAATTTGGTGGCCTGAGAAGGGAAAGAGTCAGGGAAAGAGAGATAAAAGCGATGTAGGAAGGGTACTGGTTGTTGGGGTGTTGGGAACATCAGCATGAAATCATATGGATGTCACAGTATTGTGGGAGGAAAACCAAAAAATGAGAAATCAATTACGGAATTTGTTAACAAAGTTAAATAAGCAACAGAATGAGGATATAGGAGAGGTTTTCAAGGATGTTCAGGATGTGAGGATAACAAAACAGCTGTGTAGGGAACTGGAAGCAGCAATCAATGAAATGGGAAAACTCATTAACAATCCTAATGTAAGCAGAATCTGGTGGTGTGGGCCCTGTTTAAGGGTCTTAGATGCCATTTGGCCCGTCCTCTCCCCATGGTATAATAAAAGAGCTAGTTTAGACTCAATTGAGAGTCTTGTTACATGCTGCAGAGCTGAAATCACGGATACCTAGGTCTAAGTATTAGACCTACTTTGGGACAGTGTCTCTATTGCAAGAGACTGCCCAGTGTGCACTAGCAGTGGGGCTGAAATCATGGAGAGCTGTATTAAGTGTGGAGGGCCTGAAGACATCTTGGCAAGCGACCAGCAGGGTGGCTGGTGGAGCGGGCCAGAGCAGAGCCCCGCAGAGGCGTGGCAATCGGCTGTTGAGGCGACAAGCGAGTGCCCGAGCAGTGCAGCATGTGAGGTGCCTCCTTACCGCCCCCCACAGGGTGGGAGGTGAACTCTGTGGATGAACCTCTGAACTCTGGGGCTGCACTGGCCAAGGACAGCAACTGTGAGTGGGGTACAGAGAAGGGACGGGCACGTTAAAGGGACTTTTGGGTTGCTGGACTCAAGACCCTGAGGGGAAAAGGACACTGCCCAACTCACTTGGGGGTGGGTCTTTTGCTCGTGGTTTGTGTTTATGAACCCTAGTTGTGGTGTTTTCCCAAATTAATGCTGAATTAATTCCCTCCTTTTATTAAAAGTTTTTGCTACACTCAGACTCTGTGGTTGCGAGAGGGGAAGTATTGCCTCTTTGAGGCGCCCAGGGGGTGGTGTGTAATTGTCCCAGGTCACTGGGGTGGGGGCTCGAGCCAGTTCTGTGTTGTATCGATGGAAAGGAACCCCTAGATACTGAACCTGGCCCTTGTTGCTGCCGGGTCCACCTGGCAGAAGGGTTACACTAATACAGCAAAGGTGAATTACCTGTTTGTGGTATGGCAGCTTCCTGATTCAGAAGCTACTGGTAGGACTAAAGGAAATTCAAGGCAGGGAAATGCCTGGGTTCGTAACCAATAAGATGCTGGGACAATGGACAAAAATAAGAGTAGATTGGTGCAGGGCACTACTCCTGGGTCTATTATGCTGGTAAAAGGGGCAAGCTTGATGAAATATGGATCTTTCCTAGCAGTACCAGGACTAAGTGGGGCAATGGGAGTGTACAGTATCCAGGCATGTTGGAACCTAGCACCACGGATTATATTTTAAAGGAATATGTCACTCATCCTCAGATCGTGATAAGGATGTGGGGCGGGAGAGGGGGAATGTCTGGAAAGCCCCAGATACCTCATGTTGTTCCAAGAGGCATGGCACCTGGTTACGTCATTGTGACATGCTGCAAAGTGCATTGCTGGCATGGGGGTTCACCTTGGATGAATAAAACCCAAAATTGCACAGTACGGCTGAGGCAATGGGGACAAAGTCAAGCCAAAGTTGCAAAGGCTGGAGAAGGCAAATATTGGGTAACCTCATGGATCGGACGCTTCCAATATGGGATGCAAACGTGCTATTGTGACTGGCCAATGTTCTGTTTAGTTCTAAGAACGGTTATCCAAATAGGGGACAAGGTAATTTTTCCAATTCCCCAGCATGACATCCCCAGTGTATTAGTTGATGCCTCTCTCACTGGTGCTGCCCAAGGCATTGTGGTACAGCTAAGCCGAGTCATACCACCATTGCATTGAAATGTGCAGGCCTTAATGAGTAGACACCCAGAACATTTGTTGACCTTAAAACAGGAGAGTCAAAATACTCAACGTGACATAAATACACTTGGAAATGCGCCTTGTGGGGGTTAGTGTACAGTATTGGGGGGAGGGATAGCTCAGTGGTTTGAGCATTGGCCTGCTAAACCCAGGGTTGTAAGTTCAATCCTTAAGGGGGCCACTTAAGGATCTGGGGCAAAATTGGTTCTGCTAGTGAAGGCAGGGGGCTGGACTCAATGACCCTTCGGGGTCCCTTCCAGCTCTATGAGATAGGTATATCTCCATATATTATTATTATTATCCCTGTCTACGCATGATATCAATGGGCTTTGTAATTGTGCAAGCCATACTAGTAGTGGTAATTGCCTTGACTTGGAAGGTTCAGAGCTTGGCTAGGCAGTGGGAAAGAGAAGAGATGTACATGAAATACAGGCATCGATGAAGCTTTAGAAAGGATCCTATGGCTTTACAGTGGGGAGCTGGGAGCAAAGGCATATTGAGGCCTGATAGACACCTGCTGTGAAGTTTTAGAGTCTGTTCTGACAACGTTTAACAGCGTAAACATAACTAGGACTGCACATGTGTAAGAAATTGCTGAGTAATCATGTTTGTGAGAAAAAGAAAAGATGATGTAACTAAAAAGCCAGAAAAGACCAGTCTGAATGAACATTAAATCTGTCCTGACAGAGGAGGAGAGTTAACAGGGAAACGAGAGACCAGCGTACGTATATGAAAAGATTAAAAAGTTATCAATAAGTTTGTGTAACAAAAGGAGGTAGAAGCTGCATTGTCCAGTGCTGGAGGCGACTGTGATGAGATCGTGCTGATGAGCTTCCTACTTGTAAGTAACTGATCAACACTTGCTGAGTGTTTTGCCTTAAAGATCTGTTAGACCCATCTCAATCCAGCAGTTTTAACCCATAATTGTTTGGTTTCATATCTTATGGACTGGCCAGTTTCTAGACTGGAACCAGACCATTAAGGGGCACTGTACCCCAGCATGTGGGATCATCGAAGCTGGTTTAGGAATAGCGAAGGTGGCGAGGAGTGCGCCATGCCTTCAGAGAGCGCACTATGTAGCTTGATGATCCACAGATCACTGAGTAACCACAACCCCCCTCTCCAGTGCCAGTTCTTTCATCCTCTGATCAGAGAACACGCCTTGATCCAGCTGGCCTCTTGTGGCTGGTTTGGCAGCCAAAAGCATTTTCCCTGCCAGGACTCTCCTGTTGGACATATACAATAATACGTAGATCTTCCCTGGGGCCTTTCATTGGAGGATCTCAAAGCACATTACATACGTTGATTAAGTCTCCTACAGAACCCTTACAGGAAAAGACCTATATAATTTGAATAGGGATGAATCCGGTAGCGTTCTATAGACATTCAATAGCATCCTGTGAGATAAAGTAGTGTGTGGTGTCTGATAGGTTTTTCGAATCATTCTGGAGCTGGGATATACAGCCATTCTCTTACGTCCTATCGGGTGGAGGAGGAAGGACTTGGAAAGGGGGCTACGATCTCTTAGATGGCTAGAGAAACTCCACAAGGCTTCCTTTGCAGAGCTCTCCATCGCGATGAAGGTAGCGATGAAATTCTGATGCTTTTGTTTTCTGTCGACTGCACCTGTAAACGTTTCTAAGAACGCTGCCCGGCTGCAGAAACTGCAGCCTCATTGTTCGTAGAAGTGACGCATGCCCTGCGCTCTCTCCTGCGGACTCGACTTCCATTCTTTCTCTTCCTGAATCTAAAAGAAGAGCCATGTGAGGCACACGGTTTGCTCTTCTGTGCCTGGGAAACAGCACCCACGCATTGGCCTTGGGGAGGAAAGGGCTCAGGAATGGAGGACCAGGGGTGTCGCCTCCCAACCCTGCCCTCCCTTGGGGATCTGTGGGGAAGGACAGTCCCTCCCCAAGGGAGGGGATTGCCCTGACCTGGACCCCTATTGGCTGCTCTTGCACTATTCACCCCTTCGGCAGGAATTCCCCCGCTGTCACCGATGGTTTCAGAGGGGAATGTGCTGGTCGGGGTGGCTGATGCATGCTCCTGGGAAGGAGCCACTGCATCCTAATCACACAGAGTGCCAGGGGATGACAAGTTTCATGGGACCACCCCCCCCTAGCATGGGGAAAGGTTCTTTTGCTTCCACTCATGCAATTCCCACCCCCTTTCACTTCTACCTCTCGCCATGCCGAGCAGCACAGTGTCCCTCCCAGGCTGGGAAGCATGAACGACTGCGTTTCCAGCAGCACACACCTCCAGGCTAGATTTCCTGGCAGGGTGAATGTACGGGCCTGTCTCCCTGTCAAAGTCAATACAGCACGGGGAATCGTCTCGCGGCCCCAAGTGACAGACTGGCAGTTGCAGGAGTTCCAGGAATCCTTTTATGTCACTTCCCAGCAGAAAAGGAATCTCCGGGTTGGATTCCTGACGGGGGAAATGGAGCTCAGCTCTGTGAGAGGCAAAAATGGGAAACAAGTCCCTGGCCAGCTGATCATTTTTGGCCAGAGATGAGCCTTGCTGCATGTCGTAAACTCTTTGGGCAGAGACTTCCTCCCCTGTGTTTGTACAGCGCCGAGCACTATGGGGCCCTGATCTTGGTTGGGTCCTAGGCACTACCATAATAAACATGATTAATAATAATGTCCTGGATGGAACAAACTAGGAGATTCCTTATCAGAGAAGAGGAACAGTCAAGGTCTCAGCAAGCTGTCAACATTTCTTTACTCACCAACAGGGGCGGATTAATAATTTTGCCGTTCCTAGGCCCTGAAATAATTGCCGCCCCTGGCCCCGCCCCGACTCCACCCTTTCCCCTCCCCCATTCCAACCCCTTCCCCAAAGTCCCGCCCTAACTCCGCCCCCTCCCTGCCCCTATTGGATCCCTTCCCCAAATCCCCGCCCCAGCCCTGCCTCTNACCAACCATACATTCCTGACTGCATAATCAATGTTGCTAACTTTTGTGGAAGTCTTGGGAAATCTGGTCCTTATCTTAATGTTCCAGCTGCTGGAGTCTCGTGATTACATGAGAATCTCAGCTTTCTTTTTTTTTTTTTTAAAGTAAGGTTTCAACCTGCATCATTGCAGAGCAAAGATGGAAAAACAAACATAAACCCTAATTGCTCAAATATCAGAAGGCAAATAAAAAGAAACCCAAATTTATTATTTTTTAAAATCTCATGATTTTGGGGGCAGGATGACTCCTGATTTTTGAATGTGATGTAGGCCATTTGTAAATACTGGAATTACATTCTAATACCACACATGCAGCGGATCAACATTTTTCAAATTTTGATGAAATGTTCAATCAGTGGTTTCTGCTCAGGGTCTTCTACAGAGCTCAGCAACTGGTATCCAAGTACTGTTTGATTAGAGGGGATCAAGGAGGGGGTTGACTGCGGAATGACAGTCTTATAATGAAAGACTGATTCTTAAATGCACTGAAGGGTACGGTAGGCATATTTTCATTCCGCAGGTTTAGAAAAGGAACACATTTGTGTTTATTCCAAAATGGTAATGAATTTTTTTAAAATAAAAAATGTGCATTTTTGAATTTTTCCTCCCTCCCTTTGGCTTCCCTCTTTCTGCACTGTGCCCAATTCCCCACCCCGTTTCTCTAGTTTGCCACTGAAAAAAGGAGCCGGAAGGAAGGAAGGGGAAAACAATAAACCAAACAAAGTGACTAAATTTTTCCATTTTTCCAATTTTTACTAAAAAAAACCCCAGATTTTTAAAAAAAAAATTCTTGGGGAGAAAATTTACAACTTTGAAAAAAGGCACTTTTTTAAACCCGTCTCTTCCCCGTTCCCATTCCTGCTTTCATCCATGCTGACCCCTACGCACAGAATGATCTGCCCACACCCCAGCCACTACCCTGGCCTTATGAAGAGCTCTCCTAAAATGTTACTTCTTTGGGGAGTGCAAGATCCATTATTTTCAACCATTTGTATTACAGTAGCAGCCAGAGGCCCCAGCAGAGATCAGAGCCCCATTATGCAGGGTTCTGTACTGAGCTGCTGAAAGAGAGTTTCTGCCCCGAGGAGTTTGCAATCTGCACAGGCAAATCGACACCCTGGAAGTGATGCAACAGAGTCACCACTACTCCCGGGTGTCTCAAGAACGCCTGCACTAATGTAACCCCCAGGCCAGTGGGCGCTGACCCCTCTGGACCTGAGCCACGGAGGTTTCCCCCAGCTATAGTGGCTGGGTCTTTGGATCAAGCTGTGGCACCTCCTGCTTTCAGCTCTGCGGCTCTCTGGTTCCATCCTTGGTGGGGGCCCCGATGACATTAACTCTTCCAGTGTTTGCCAGGATATCACCTCCCTTGTTAAACTCAGGCACATTAACACTCAAGGTGTTTCTGCAAAGGAGCTGGTGGTGTGATTTCCAGCTCAGCTAGACACACCTGTGCTGGCTCTGATCAGCCTAGTGCACTACAAATAGCAGCGTGTAGCTGCGGGGGATGGGGGGATAGAGGATAGCCACCTACCGAGGCAGCTAGCCCATCTCACCGTCCTGGCAGCCGTGGCTATGCTGCTATTTTTAGCACTCTAGATCTGGCGTGGGTGTGTCTACCCGAGTCGAGAATTACACCTCCATTTAGACACCCTAAAGAACCCAACAGGGCCTAATTACAAACCTTAATAAAGGACAAAGTAGACTCTGGGCCTGCTGAGAGGTTTGTTCTGCCTCCTAGTCAGTTAACGTGCTATGAAAGTGATGGGATCTTGTATGACAGGTTCATCCCGACTGCTGTCCTTGCTAACTTGTCAGGCCGTGGCAAAGTCCCCGTCTGGTCGTGTGAGGACTTTCCCAGGAACGGGACTAATCTGAACCCTGTCCCTATGCAGGCAAGCCGGTGGGGTATCTGTTGTCAGACAGGACCTCAGCATTCTTCCTGCTGCTGTTTGTGACGGGTGGCTTTTGGCCTTGTCAGGGAACCAGTCCTCTTCCACCCGGTGACTTCACTTGGCTTGAGATCCCTGTCCCTGTCTTTCCTTTGACATCTGGCCATTCCGGGGTTAGCTCGTGCAATGGGCTTGGGAGGGGAGTTCTAATCATCTGGCCAAGCCTTGCACTTACAGAACTCACATGCAGCGATCCAAGCACACCGTGTATTGCATTGCAGCACTAAAGGTCACTGAACATTGCATTTGTTTGCTGGGCAATGATGTCACCTGCTGGCAGCACAGCATTTAAATCAGAGCCAAAATGATATCTTCCCCTCGCAGAAGCTCAGTGGTGTGGCGAACGGACTGTTTGCTCAAGATAGTAGTGAGGTCACATTGAGACCCATATCGTCAGTGGTAGGCATGGCATCCCCACCCTCTGGAAACTTTCCAACAGTCCCTCAGGCTGCAGGTGACTAGGGACAGCATGGTAGCTTGTGCGAAAGGGAGGATTTCATGCCTTTCCTTTGCATCTCTATTAACGGTTCTTTGCACCAACACTGTTCTGAAAATACCATGGGCCCTTCCCCATCTAATAGGCAGAGTTTCTGCATGAGCACGACTGGGCAGCCAGAGGGATTAGGGCAGCAGGGATCTGGACACTTGATTAGTACGACAGAACATACAGGCCCCAGTCGAGATCAGGGCCCCATCGTGGAGGTGCAGTATATACTCAGAGCAAGAGGATGTCCATACCTCAGAGAGCTACAATCTAAGTAGGCAAAGGGTTGAAGAAAGGAAGGATGATTGTCTCCATTGGAACTGAGGCACAGAGGCTGGGATTAGGAGCCTAACAAAATTAGGTGCCCAACTCCCACTGAAATTCAATAAGTTGGGTGCATAACTTCTCCAGGTCCTTTGGAAATCCCAGCCAGGGAGATTAAGTGACTTGTCCAAGGTTACACAGGGAGTCTGTGGCAGAGCCAAAGCTTAAACCCAGGTCCCCCAAGTGCTTTAACCACAGGAAATGAATGGTTTGGCCTTGATATAAACCCAGTAGAAACCCTCTTGTGCTTGTCTGCCAGCATTTTTTGCTGGACTTTGGAAGAGATATTTGGTTAGATTGTATCTTTGGGGGCAAAGACTGTCTTTGTTATAAATGTGTGCAGTGTCTGGCATAAAAAGTTCTTTAGCTGCTACCTCGATACAAATAAGTAAGTCATTGTATTAATAAGTTTGAATTTAATTTTTATTTGAAAAAAAAAATTGAGTGCCTTGTATTTTTTATCCAGTTTTAACAGTTACAGCAAAATATGCCTACTGTACCCTTCAGTGCATTTAAGAATCAGTCTTTCATTATACAGATACATATCTGGTTCATAATTGTTAAAAATCATCAAGTGCTTTAAGAATCCATTGGTATTTAATTAGCACAGAATTAGCATTTCAGTCAGATGTGCTGCCGCATTTGAGGTTTAGTTGGACAGCTAGCGTCTATCATTGAAGTGCCCATTGATTATTAAAAGCATGCTTATTTATGGTTAATAATTCCATTTGAGATACATATTCATAGAGACAAATCCTAGCATCAATATTCGGTCGGGCTCTTAATGTGGTTTTCGTATCTTTGGTGCCAGGTTGCAGAAAAAGCAAAACTCTGAATAAATAGAGAATCCAGGACAATTAATCTTGCAAAACACTTTCAGTCACTGCCTATAGGACAAGGGGTTGTGCTGGGTTCAGTTCCTGACTCCGTTACAGATTGCCTGAGAGACTTCCCCAAGATCTCACACTCTCTCTGTGCCTCACTTCCCCATCTGTACAATGGGGGTAATATTCCTTCCTTTCACCCACCCTTTGTCTGTCTTGTCTATTTATACTGCAATATGTGTGGGCTGGGATTGTCTTACTCTGTATCTGAACTGTACCCAGTATAATAGGGTCTGGATTGTCACTGGGGCTTTTAGGGGTTACTGGAATAGAAGTAATTTTAAAAGAAAGCACAATTATCTTTTAAAGAGGATAAAGTAAAGCTTGTAAACTGCTAGTGGCTCCGTAGCTGCAAGTGACCGTATGACATATGGGCTGTGTCTGCCATTTATGTTAGTATTTGGAAACAGTCTACACACATACACACACACTCAAGATTAGGTGCATTTCATAGAATCATAGAATATCAGGGTTGGAAGAGACCTCAGGAGGTCATCTAGTCCAACCCCCTGCTCAAAGCAGGACTAACACCAACTAAATCATCCCAGCCAGGGCTTTATCAAGCCGGGCCTTAAATACCTCTAAGGATGGAGATTCCACCACCTCCCCATTTTAATTGGTCAAGCTCTTTTGGACAAAACCCATCCATTCAAAAGTGGTTTTATTCTTTAAAATGAAAGGGGTTTTTTTGGAAAAAAATGTTGATATAATTTTAGGGTTGTGGGTTTTTTAATTTCATGCCTTTATTTAAAAAAATCTCAATATTTATATAAAAATGTTAAAGATTTACCAAAAACTGGGTTTAGTGGGTGAAACATTTCAATAACCTTTTTGATTTAAAAAAAAACAACAACCCTGAAAAAAAGGTATTAAAAGATTTAGTGAACATTTTTGAAAGAGCGAAGGGCGCCTGTTTCCAACTCTTGGAAATGAAAGCAACTTTAACCTGTGTTTTGGGGGGAAAAATCTTACCAGCTTTAGCTTTAATAAAATCAAAGATCTAATACAAATTTCTTGCCAGAGGTGTTTTAGACCCGGCCAAAGTATTTGCCTCATGCTTTGTCGAGTGCCTCATGCATCTTTTTAGTTGTGGTTGTGTCCTAGCCAGTTATTACATTTTCAGTGATCTCAGTGCATGGGCCTCCTGGGCACTGATTTAAATAACCTCTTCATGCACAGCCTATATAAATGACATCTCAGTCACTTTAAGCCGCTCCTGTGAGCCACTACTGAGTGTGTTTCCTCCCCGGGCACTGGGCGGGGGCTGCCGTCTGTGCTGGGATCTCTGCTGAAGTGGAAAGAGTTTAATTTAAGGCATGACTAGCTTTCTTCCAGGAAGTCATTTCCAAGTAATTAATTACAGCATCCTTTGGTTTCAAGGTGGATGATCATAGGCTCAGCGCTGCCAACGAGCTGTGTGTGTGTACCCCGGCCTTCGACGGATTCTGGCTCAGGCATTCAGAAAGGAGTTTCAGAGCCATAGGGAGCCAGGTATGGGGCAAGTGATGCTCAGTCAGGGGGCTGGAGGTTAAGTAGAAAGCTTGATGTAGCTGAGGAAAGAAGGAGGTCTTGTAATTAAGACACAGTGTGCCCTTGTTGCCAAGAAGGCTAATGGCATATAAGTAGGGGCATTGCCAGCAGATTGAGGGACGTGATCATTCACCTCTATTCGACATTGGTGAGGCCTCATCTGGAGTACTGTGTCCAGTTTTGGGCCCCACACTACAAGAAGGATGTGGAAAAATTGGAAAGAGTCCAGCGGAGGGCAACAAAAATGATTAGGGGGCTGGAGCACATGACTTATGAGGAGAGGCTGAGGGAACTGGGATTGTTTAGTCTGCAGAAGAGAAGAATGAGGGGGGATTTGATAGCTGCTTTCAACTACCTGAAAGGGGGTTCCAAAGAGGATGGATCTAGACTGTTCTCAGTGGTACCAGATGACAGAACAAGGAGTAATGGTCTCAAGTTGCAGTGGGGGAGGTTTAGGTTGGATATTAGGAAAACTTTTTCACTAGGAGGGTGGTGAAGCACTGGAATGGGTTACCTAGGGAGGTGGTGGAATCTCCTTCCTTAGAGGTTTTTAAGGTCAGGCTTGACAAAGCCCTGGCTGGGATGATTTAGTTGGGGATTGGTACTGTTTTGATCAGGGGGTTGGACTAGATGACCTCCTGAGGTCCCTTCCAACCCTGAGATTCTGTGATTCTATGATTCTATGATTCATTTCTCGCCCTCCAGCATTTGGCTCCACGACTGAAGCGATGTAACTTTGCAAAGCATCTGGGCCACAGTTTGTTCGGAAGATGCTAGAGGCAGTGAACTCTGGGGGTGGGTCTCAAAAGTGCTCAGCCTAGATCTGACTATGAGCCTGTTAAACAGGAGTTTAACCATCGGCATCAGTGACAGCATAATTAGGCCAACGCGTCGCGCTTTTGAGACTCCGTTCTCAAGTATAGGAGTCTGCTGGACAGACTGGAAGCATATAACTAACCCGTACTCAGTGATACTGTAGTAAACTGGAATATTCTGGGATTCTTCCAGGTTCTGATGCACGCTATCTACGGCCATGGATTGCGGACACAATTAGGAGGCATTGCATTGCGGTATTTGCATATTAGTGTTCTGAAGAGCTGGGGGAAATGGAGACAGACACTTTGGCCCTGATTCCCGGATGGTGTAAGTTAGAACTGGTCCATCCGCTCTAGTGGAGCTGTGCTGTTTTACACCAACTGAGTATCCAGCTCTGAGTGTTTTGTTCAGTATCTGAGCAGTGCATGCCGCAACAATTCACTTGCCGAGGACACGCAAGTAGTCACAGCTGGAGGCAATAAAAGCATGTGGATAATTGCAGCAGATAATTATAGGTGTCTGCAGCCGCTGATGTGTGGTGGGCATTTGAGGTAACACACAGCAGCCAAGTCTTTGGATTGGTTCTTCAGTCAAACTCTAGCTGCTCAGAAAAGTGATGTCTCTGGACCACATTTGCCGCAGATATATGGGAAGCCAAGAAGCTTTCCCTACCAGGGCCGGCGCAACCCATTAGGCGACCTAGGCGGTCGCCTAGGGTGCTGCTACTTTGGGGGCGCCTGCGCCCCGGCCGCCCGTTGAAACTTGGGGGCGGAACCTTCCGTCGCCGATGTTGGGGGCGGCATTTCAGGGGCGGGACCTTCCGCCGCCTAGGGAGCCGGAAGAGCTGGCGCCGCTACTGTTCCCTACAGCCACTTTTCCAGAAAGAGACAGCGTTGTGTAGTAGACAGTAAAGTCCTAGAGGCAGGGATGTGTCTGTACAGTGCTTGTCTCAACGGGGCCCCAATCTCGCTTGGGCTCCCCAGTCTGAACGTCACAGCCCTTTCCCACCTCAGCACGGTCTCCCCCCAGTTTCTCCATACTCTTTTCCCCTCAGAGGGCTCATGGGAATCTCTCCTTCCTTTGAAATGTCTTGGGAGGAGGTTGCAAGTGGCCCTCTGATCTTGGTCATGGCTGCTATTTTTATGTTTTAGAGTAGCACCAGAACAGGCATGTGACAAGAGCACCTTGGTAGCGGTTCTCTGTGCCTCAGTTTCCCCTCCTCCATCTCCAGCCACTTCAGTCTCCTGCTTTTTGTTAGTCACATTCCAGTGCTTCAAGGATTTTTGCCCTCCATCGAAAGTCCTACTTCCCAGGGATGGTCAGTCTTGGCTCAGTGCAGGGGACTGGACTAGATGACCTGTTGAGCTCCCCTCCAGTCCTACACTTCTATGATCCCCTTCCAGAGGGAAGCAAGAAATCCAACAAAACTAACAATCATCCAGCAACCAAATACTAGGGTTTCAGCCCAATTCCATGCACACGAGACCACCCCTCACATCAGGGGGCTTTCACACATCCTTTCTCAGTGGGCCTGTAGGAGAACCCACACCCTCCTCTTCTCAGGGTTCCAGTCCGGGGATCCTGTAGCGAGCAGCAGAGGTCCCCCCATTCCTTCATCTCCCTGGCCTGCTTCCAATCAAGCAATGTCTGTAGGTCTCACCCACAGGCCCTCCTAGACTCTGTCTCTCAGTTTTTTTCCCTGGGCCTCACTGCAGAGACCCTCCTAGCACTTTGACACCACCCGGCTCTACTGCATGAGAGCTTTCCTGCACATCCTCCCTAACCTGTATCCCCTGCAGGTCACCTTCAATGGCCCCACTGATCAGTGCTTTGTTGAGTGTGTCCCATGCCAGAGGAAAGAGCTGCCACACTTTGCCATCCATTACACTTTTCTCACGCAACGGAGTTGTGTTCAGTTAACGGGAGAGTAACACAACCAACCATAAACCCTCCTACACAGGGATCAAGCCAGATTCCTCCCTTGCATACGCTCTACTGGATTCACTAGTGTTACACCAAAGGGTTAATCTGGCTCATTTTGCTTTCTGGCTTCCTGCTAGTTATACTGTTTCTTTGATAGAGATAGAGCAGTGGTTCCCAAACTGGGGTTCGTGAACCCCTGGGGGTTGGCGAAATGTTACAGGGGGTTCTCGGGAAAAAATTCCCTAATGGCGGACAGCTGTCCCTAGGGACCCCGAGCAGCACGGGACCAGGAGCCCCTGGACTTCCAAGAGCTAAGCAGCTCAAAGCAACCATATCTATCACACTGAGGAGATTTAAACTTCAAGACTCCTTATAAGAAATGGGAAGGGAGGTGGATATTTTTTGCTGTTTTTAAAATTAAATAGGCAGCTAGTGTTGTTTTTAAAATTAAATAGGCAGCTAGTGTTGTTTTTAAAATTATTATGAAGAACAAGTTTAAGAACATAAGAACATAAGAAAAGCCGTACCGGGTCAGACCAAAGGTCCATCTAGCCCAGTATCTGTCTACCGACAGTGGCCAATGCCAGGTGCCCCAGAGGGAGTGAACCTAACAGGCAATGATCAAGTGATCTCTCTCCTGCCATCCATCTCCATCCTCTGATGAACAGAGGCTAGAGACACCATTCTTACCCATCCTGGCTAATAGCCATTTATGGACTTAGCCACCATGAATTTATCCAGTCCCCTTTTAAACATTGTTATAGTCCTAGCCTTCACAACCTCCTCAGGTAAGGAGTTCCACAAGTTGACTGTGCGCTGCGTGAAGAAGAACTTCCTTTTATTTGTTTTAAACCTTAAAGTTTAAGCTTTGTTGTAGCGTGCGTTGTTTGCCTGGACTGCTCAAGACCTGAATGCTTGTGTAGGAGGAACTCTTTGAGTTGGCTTCTTAGATACCTTCCTGATATTTCACATCTGATACTCCTTGATGAAACATAGGAGCCTTGTCTTAGAACAGGCTTATTCAAAGTGATACAAGCTACGAAAGTGAGATCTTGGAAGAGTGTTGCTGTTTTCATAATGTAATAAAAACACTGTAATTATAAATAATAATTAATAATAAATAGTGTGTAATAAGCATGTCATAAAAACAAATTTTATATTTCCAAGATCACTGCTTTTATAATTTATGCGCAGGTAGAGGAGAAAATCCCTGTAAATATTAATTTTTAGGAGGGGGTTCGTGAGACTTGACATTTTAGTGAAAGGGGTTCACAGGTTGTTAANAAAGTTTAAGCTTTGTTGTAGCGTGCGTTGTTTGCCTGGACTGCTCAAGACCTGAATGCTTGTGTAGGAGGAACTCTTTGAGTTGGCTTCTTAGATACCTTCCTGATATTTCACATCTGATACTCCTTGATGAAACATAGGAGCCTTGTCTTAGAACAGGCTTATTCAAAGTGATACAAGCTACGAAAGTGAGATCTTGGAAGAGTGTTGCTGTTTTCATAATGTAATAAAAACACTGTAATTATAAATAATAATTAATAATAAATAGTGTGTAATAAGCATGTCATAAAAACAAATTTTATATTTCCAAGATCACTGCTTTTATAATTTATGCGCAGGTAGAGGAGAAAATCCCTGTAAATATTAATTTTTAGGAGGGGGTTCGTGAGACTTGACATTTTAGTGAAAGGGGTTCACAGGTTGTTAAGGTTTGAGAACCACTGAGATAGAGGAATGCACTTTGGGACTCGATACATTTTCTGCCTGTGATTTGGCCCCCCCTGGTGGTCATTGGCGAAATGCTTTATGGTTCCAGAATGAAGAGAGCCCATAGTTGTACTTCTATTAGTTAGGCGTAGGAGGACTCTTCCCTGAGCAGAGCGAGTGGTCAGTGTCATGCACAGGTATCTCAGGATTTCACTGCACAACTAACTGTGGATGAACATATGGTTTGAATAGCAATGCTGTCAGCAAAGTTAATGTAAGTGTGTGGTCTTACCCCTCCGGAATCTTTTCATCTGTTAGTCCGTTCGTGTATTTAACTTGTTTCTTTCACAAACAACTCAATGATGTAGAGAATCTGAAAGAACAAACACAAAGGACAAGACCTGGCTTCAAATTCCAGATCAGAGAGGTTAAGATCTCCTGGGCCACATCGGGTCAGTACAAGATTGGCCCCTCCGGTATGTTTGTCATTGCTTTGTGCCATCCAGTTGCACATGAATTGAGCACTTGCAGTTACACCCCTTCCCCTGGGAGATTATCCCGCTGTCAAAGAGATTATCTCGCTGCCTCACAACTTGCTCCTGCTCTTGTTCCTGATAAGTACTGTACAATTTTACGACTGTCTGTGGCCCGAGTAGCCATTTGCTCCATTCTGGCCCTGTGACAGGGCCATGATTTAAAATCCTAGTAAACTAGGGATCTAAGATTAGATGTAAAATAGCATCCAAGATCAGGGAGTACAATCCTACCAGCTTCGGTGCCTTTCCATAGGGTCTCTGGGTTTCCTGGATACCAGCTAATAATTGTATCAAGGCAGGCAAATAAGTATTGGGAATTATAACATACAAGAGAAGTACCCACTCCTGGTTGGCCAGCTCATTTGCATGACCCCTAGCCCTCCACCACCAAGCTGGTTGCAGGTTCCTGCATTGATTTGCTTCCTCCTTGAGCTCAGAGAAAAATGGGCCAGGGATAAATTGACCCCAGA
Organism: Platysternon megacephalum; assembly: GCA_003942145.1. Lineage (NCBI taxonomy): Eukaryota > Metazoa > Chordata > Testudines > Platysternidae > Platysternon > Platysternon megacephalum. The sequence goes on from QXTE01000305.1 coordinate 576,273, forward strand.
TAGGTCAGTCTCTATGGGAGTAATCTGTAACCCAAGATACATGCGGTGAAATCCTGGCCCCACTGCAGTCAATGGCAGTGGCATCAAGGGGGCCAGGATTCCATCCAGGTTGTTTTAATCTGACCATTTACATGGGATTCCACGTGTGTCAGTGCTATTTTAATAGCACTTGGGAGGGAACCGCAGGTGGTAATGTTCCTAACTAGTGTGAGAGCCAATCACTTGTTTGGGAGCTCTCTCTGCAATGGACCAGATCCAAACGCCCCGGCCCCTAGGAAAGTTCAAGTCCAGACTGGGAGCTTGGCCCTGGGATTTGGGTTGGTGCCCATTGTGACATTCTATACCTTGGGGGAGTGTCCTGTAACCCCCATATTCCTCATTTATATATAATTGTGATCTTGCATATACAGCAGGCCGTGTGAGGTATCGGGGAAAGGTTACGATCTGCTGAAAGTCACTGTTCTACCTAAATATGGATATCATGAATGCATATGAAGTTATGAGAATTGTGCGGTATGGTTTTCACTAAAATATGCTGCGGGTTTGGGAAGCGCCCAGATACTAGCTCTCCAGAGACAATGACAAGGGAGATAACCAATGCCTGGGTGGGTGCTGAACAGACATCACCAGCCATTGTCCAGCAAGGGAGCTACAATTCAATGACTCACCTGCATAAGGCCACCCCAGGGGAATCGCTCAACCTTGCCTGGTGACTCAGCAATGCCCCCCAGACCTGCCTGGACTTGTGTTCTCCAAGCACATGGACTAAGGGTATAACACAGAACACAGGGGCCCACTTCTTCGCCTTTACCTACTCCCACCTACACTGCAAGCACCAAAGACATTCAGAAGACTCAAGACTCCAACAGAGGGGACTGGCCCAGGTTTCAAGGCTGAAACCTGTGTACTATGAACTGCAATATCCAATGGGGTGAGAAAAACTGCTTAATCTAGATGTTGCCCAGTCTAATAGGGTTGAGAGTTCAGACTGTGTGCTAATATTTTCTTTTCTTTTGGTAACTAATTCTGACTTTTTGCCTATCACTTATACTCACAGGAGGGAGAGATAGCTCAGTGGTTTGAGCATTGGCCTGCTAAACCCAGGGTTGTGAGTTCAATCCTTGAGGGGGCCATTTAGGGATCTGGGGCAAAAAGCTATCTGGGGATGGGTCCTGCTGTGAGCAGGCAGTTGGACTAGATGACCTTCTGAGGGCCCTTCCAATTCTGTAAATTGTACCATACACTTAAAATCTATCTTCTGTAGTCAATACATTTGTTTAACTGTTTATCTTTACCAGCGAGTTTGCCTGAAGTGTGGTAAATCTGCCCAGGTTTACAAAGGCCAGTGTATGTCCACTTTCCATTGGTGAAGTGGCAAACCAATTAATAAACTTGCACTGCTTGTCTTGAGCAGGGCAAGACGGCATATTCCTGAGGTACAAGGCTGGGAGCTGGGGGGATTCAGCCGGTGCCTTTCTCTGTCTGATTCATGAGTGGCGCTGGGAGCATTCTTGCAATCTAGCTGGGTGTGGGGCTCCACATGCTGTTGTGCTGAGTGGTAACAGTGCCTGCAGGGGCTTGCTGCTCGTCACTAGCAAGACATTGTGTGAGACAGCCCAGGCTGGAGAGTTAAGGGAGTACAGAGGCCCCACAAACCCAGGCTGCACCCCGAGGATCCCCTCACACCCATTTCTGTTCCTCACCTTGAACAAGTCTCCTTCCCAGGCATTAAGCTGGATATTTAAAAAGAAAATTGCCAGCAGAGGGCCCCAGAGTCTAAATTTTGGGGATCTGTCACAGGAGCCTTGTCTGGGTCCGTCCTAGTTAGAGCAGAGGGTTCGTTTGGGTTTTTTTTAAGTGGAACAAAAGGCTTTGACTTAAGCATAATATGGGTCATTTCAAAACTCTTTCAGCCCTGCCTGCATGAGGAAAGAGCTCTTTGGGGCGGGGACTGTGTCGCACTGTGTGTTGTACAGTGCCTGACACAAGGGAGCAACAATCTTCAGTGGGGCCTCTAGATGCTACTAAAATGCAAATAGTAACATTTGCTTTTGTGTGTGTGTGAGAAAGAGAGAGAGAGAGAGAGAGTGAGTTGCATCTTGCTTGTAGGTAGCTTCCAACTGACTTTTGAGACTTGCATTCAACTTGCTTGCCTTTTCCATATTAATAAGATAGCAGATAGGGCCACTTATTGCACTTTACTGAGGTCAATGCTTGGAGTCCTTTCCAAACGCCCCAACAACGAAGGAAAACATCCAAGAACTAATGGAAGCCTCAGTTTGATGCTGTTCCTTCTTGACTGTTGCATATTTAATATGGACGCCGGATTTTTCAGCTTCCAGTTTTTCACTTGTCTGATCCCACTGAATTTAAAACAAACTAGGAAAGGCGTGAGGCGGGGGGTGGGGAGGGGGGGGTGTCTCATCACAACCCTTGTGGGCATTAACATAGATGCCAAGGTATGTCTATGGGGCCATCAAGGTGCATGGTGCTTCCCAGACCAAAAAAATAAGTCCTTGCACCAAGAAACTCACAATACAACTTAAAATAAGATGGCAGAAGGCATGAAGAGGCGAATGGGAGGTGGGAGCAAATGGGGCTTGGTGGCTTGGCTGGAATTTAGAGGATAAGCTGGGGAGCAAAAAGGTAGAAGAGGGCTAATTTATGTAGGACTTTGAAGGTAAGGACAAGGAGCTTGAATATGGCTCCATGGGGCTCTCTGCAAACACAGGGATCCACACAGAGAGAAACTTTCAGGATCTGGGGCTACGTAAAACCAGGACAATAAGAGGAGTTGGCATAGGGAGGGAGCGGGGTCTGGGAAGGACTAAGGTGTGGGCAATAGGACTAGGAGATTGTGTGGCAAGGGGCTGGTTTACACAGTGTGCTGGTTATGCTCACATTTGTTTAGTTTTGAATATGGATTTAATTGAAGGTCCTGGGAAATGAACTTGCATGATGCCAAGGGTCAGATAACACGGCCCCATGAGCTCTTTGCCAGCCCCGTTGTACGTATCACAAGAACCACAGGCGTTAGAGGAAAAGGACACTTGCTTTTCAGGATGGCAAACAAGAAACAGCTGAGCCCTTCCGAGTCAGAGCATTGCTTTATGCAGAAGTTCCCCTTCGGCCTGGACAGTTTGTCAATATTTCCATCAGGATGAGAAATAGGTGACACGAGTCAGGTATATTCTTGGTGTTATCTTGTTTTTTTTACAAAACAAGGCCACGCAGTCGAAACAAACAACAGCAGGCGGTTTCCTTGCCCAGACATCCCCACGCCTGCTGCTCTAGGCTGCTCTGTGCCCAAAGAGCTCTGTCTGTCTGCTTCCTCTCAGGGTCACACTCACACCCCCTTCTCCTGGCTTTCTGCCGCCAGCACACCGCGCCTACAACCAGTCTCCTAGACGCTGTGTATGCAACCGGGGAAACTGCTGTCACCGTACCTGGGCTAGCTGCGGCCTGCTACGTGTTCTATTGCCTTGGGCCATCCGCCCATTGTCTGCCGCTGTTCTTCCCGAATACAGGGTCTGTGAGGAGGGACACTCACCAGCCGTGCTGCCTAGTGGTCAGGCCGCAATGTGGCAGGTTGTCTTCTGGGCATTCCCCTTCAGAATCTCCCCACCTAGGTTCCCCATCAAGGGATAGAATTCTGTCATTGTCCCCTTTCTAGGGGCTGGTAGGGGAGCCTGGGCCCACCCTCTGCACTGTGTCCTTAAATATCCAGCTTAATCCCTGTGAAGGAGACTTGCTCAGTGGTTTGAGCATTGGCCTGCTAAACCCAGGGTTGTGAGTTCAATCCTTGAAGGGGCCACTTAGGGATCTGGGGCAAAATTGGTCCTGCTAGTGAAGGCAGGGGGCTGGACTTGATGACCCTTCAGGGTCCCTTCCAGCTCTATGAGATAGGTATATCTCCATATATTATATGTATATTTATATATTAATGGCAGGCAGCTAAGACCTGTACCTTGGGGTGCTATGTAGCTACCTCCCTAGATCACTTCCCACCGGACCCACCCCCTTCCTACAGGGGTAAGTAAAGAACCAAACACAAATTTAAAGTTTCTGCCCTTCAGAAGGCACCAGTCCCTCCTTTTCAGGCTTGGTCAGCTCAGTATCTCCAAGCCTCAGGTAACAAGAGCTCCTGGGGTGCTCCTTCCTGAGAAGGCAGGGCCCTTCCACTGCCTCCGTTCCTCTGAGCCACTCTGCTTCTCTTTTCAAATTCCTATGCATGCTTTGCAGGTGTGGCCGGGCAGGGCCACCTGGGCCCAGAGCTGCTCCTTAACCCTTTCTTCTCCAGTGTGGTGTTTGTATACCCCATCACAGAGTCTTGATTGCTCCTTCCATTGAGCCTGAGCGAGCTTGGCACCCATTGGTTTTAATAACAATATTGTACATTAGGGAACAATCTTGCACTGGCAATGGACTAGTTCAGGGGTTGGCAACCTTTCAGAAGTGGTGTGCCGAGTCTTCACCTATTCACTCTGATTTAAGGTTTCGCGGGCTAGTCATACATTTTAATGTTTTTAGGTCTCTTTCTTCAAGTCTATAATATATAACTAAACTATTGTTGTATGTAAAGTAAATAAGGTTTTTAAAATGTTTAAGAAGCTTCATTTAAAATTAAGTTAAAATGCATAGCCCCCCGGACCAGTGGCCAGGACCCGGGCAGTGTGAGTACCACTGAAAATCAGCTTGCGTGTCGCCTTCGGCACGCGTGCCATAGGTTGCCTACCCCTGGACTAGTTGTTCAAGTAGGTCTCACCCCTTCTATAACAACTGTTATTCTATGAGGCCTGTGGAGGGACAGTAAGGGAAGGAGAAGGAGAATGAAAGGTGTGGGCACAAAATAAAAAGACAGAGCTATGTCCTGTGTATTCACAAAATGTTCTCCCATCCGTAACTCCAGCATGGAATAGCCCGGCTGAGTCGTAGCAGGCTGATTGTGCTGACAGTGGGATGTTCATGGAGGATCGCTCTGCTCACTATAATTTCCTTCTGAATTATTGATGCCTCTTATGCATTATTCTATAATTAGCTTGCCATACCTTTCCCCAAAGGCCCTCGCTGGGAACAAGTTCTCAGTAGCTTTTCTCCAGCTCTAGATGTAAATCAACAGGGAAGAGGGGTTGTTGAGGGAAGGGGACATCTGCTGACAGTAGGCTCTGGAAAAAAAACAACCCTGCAAGGTTTCTAAAGATTTCAACCTCATGGATGCCTTTGAAACTCCTGGGAGAGTGAGGAAAGGCTTAGGATACTTTGTTCATCAATAAAAGACAGGCTGTGCTCAAAAACATCATGTCCAACAGGAAAAGAGGTCCAGTGGAAGGGTGGGCTAGTGGATAGTGCGTGAGGTTGGGACTCAGGAGAACTCAATTCAGTTCTTGGCTGTGCATCAGATGCTACCTGCTAGGTGCCCTCCAAACAGAAAAGAAAGAAAGGTCTCTGCTCCAAAGAGCTCTCAGTCTAAAGACAAATAAATGGAGAACGTTCCTCCTCTTTGGTCCAGATTGGGTGCTTTTTACCCGCACCGGTGAGTGGCTACACGAATGGTCCCATTAATAGACTTTAAGACCAGAAGGGGGTGAGATGATTTTCTCCTGCACAACACATGCCAGAGAACCTTACTCAGTAACTTCTGCAGCGAGCCCCTCGTTTCTATTTGAGCAATCACATCTCTTTTAAGACCTTGATGTAAAGACTTTGCATCCAGTTGTTCCAATGGTCATTTCCCCTCACTGTTAAATGTTTGCACCTTATGTCTAGTCTGAATTAGTCTAGCTTCAGCCTCCTGCCACTGGATCTTGTGAAGTCTTTGCCTTCTAAATGAAAGGGCCATTTACGATCAGAACTCTCCACCTGGGTAGGTACTACTGAGAGATCACCACTGAGTCGCCTCTTAAGCTTCTCTTCAATAAGTGAAACAAATTAAAATCAATGGCACTGATTTCATTCATTGTGGAGCAAGGAGTCTTGCAGGCCCCCCCCCCATGTATCACCAGTTGAGAGTTGAGCTTGGGGTATGGGGGAGGCTATAAATATAGGAGTTAAAGACAGCCCCGTGGGCTCAGTGGCTGATCCATGCAGGGCCGAGAGAGATGTCTGCTGTGAGGGCTGGGTCCCAGAACCTGTGCCGCTTTGGATACAGGCTTCAGATTTCTCTCTCCACAACAACTAAGGACCCATAAGCTATTAACCCAAGAACTGCTCCCTGTGGAGATCCCCAGTTTGGGGAATGTGGAGTTTACCTACCGTGCCACTGCCCGGCCTGGACTACCAAAAAGGTTCATTTTCCCAGTTCTTTTTTTACCACTACGCCCTTGGCTGACAGGGGTCTGGAGTGGCTGACAGGACTGGGATGCTGCCATTCTTCTCAAGCTCTGAAGAGTCCCGGTGACACACGCTACATATTATGACCATCTTATGAAGACTGAGAAACCATCTCTGAAAGATCGGAGGGAAGGTGTTTAGCTGCGGGTGAACCTAGAGAGACGAGGTGGGCAAGGTTACAGTAGCGGATTAGCCACTGGGCCCATGGAGCCCATGCCTAGGGACCCCAGCCAACTGGGGAACCCACAGCTTCCACCGCCCTCGCACCCCCCAATTCCATCCCCGGCAGGAGCCGCAGGAAGGGGGAAGCCCCCGCAGGGCCCTCAACCCCATCCCAACAGGAGCTGCGGGATGGGGGAAGCTCCCCCGTCAGGGCCGGCTCTAGGCACCAGCAAACCAAGCAGCTGCTTGGGGCAGCACATTTGCAGGGGGCGGCATTCGGGCCATCCTTGTTTGTTTGTTTTTTTAACTCACTTCTTCCCCTCTCACAACCCTGCAGAAGCGAAGCCATGGAGCAGTCCAGCATGGCTGCTGAGAACCCACGGGACCCTGGGAGCTGTAGTTCCTTGGCTAGCTCCCTGCCTAGAGAGCCAGCCCTGGAGCAGGGAAAGAACTACATTTCCCAGCAATCCCTTGGCCGCTATCAACAGGAAAGGGAGGGGGAAGGAGTGACGTAGCTGAGCCATGCTGTAGCTTGCTGTGAGTTGAAAGGGGTGGCCCTGTGAATGGGGAACAAGTGTGCCCAGCCCAAGGGGTAGGCGGCTTTGGTGCAGAGATCCCCTTCAGAAGACTTCCCCAGACTGGATTAGGGATACTGGTGTAACCTCACCTTGCAGCCCCCAAAGAAGGAACTGGGTGGACTAAATGGACAATGTACCTCTGTATCTGAAGCCTAGCAAGGGAGGTACGTGGATCCCACTAGAATTTAAAATGAAAACTGAAAGAGGGGAAGCTCTACTAGAGGACTTGGGCAGCTTTAGATACAGTACCAGGCACGTAGGAGGATTTCCACTTCTGAACCATGGAAGCAGAAATTGGCTTTTCCTTTCTAGATTTAGCTAATATTCAGAAAGGGAATCTAGCACCTGCCCTCCAGATTTGAACACCCTCAAAATTCAGGAGTGCTCACGCTCAATTTGGGCAGCTGTTACTTCATTTCTCCCAAATCAAATATACTGATCCACTGTAACTTGCTGTAGATAAAGTAGGATAAAATTGAGCAAGAAACGCTTCCCAGTGGTTATTAGGACTGGAATTGCTATTTTCAACAGCCATTGCTTTTTTTTTTTTTAGTTTTATTTGTTTAAAAGGAAGACAGTGATATTGCATTGGCAAATTCCCCATAGAAACAAAGAGTGGAGCAAAAGAATAATAAAGGCACCTCAACTGTTCCTCATTTATGTAGGACTGTCTTATAATATGCATCCAGATATCCTCCAATCACACAAGCTGAAAATTGTTTCACTTTACTGCAGTTCTGTAACTATATGGGAACCAATCCTGTCTGTGTTCTGTGCACATCCAAAATTCCTGCTGAATGACCCGCCCTGGGAGCGAGTTACCAGTGACCCAGGGCTGGGACAGCAGGAGGGTGCAGGTTGGGGGGGAGAGCCCAGGGCTGGGGCAGCAGGGGGGTGGGTGGGTAGGTGAGGGGGGAGCCCAGCGCTGGGGCGGCAGGGGGTGTGGGTGGGTAGGTGAGGGGGGAGCCCAGCGCTGGGGCGGCAGGGGGTGTGGGTGGGAGCCCAGGGCTGGGGTGGGGGGCAGCCAAAAATGTTTTTGCTTGGGGCAGCAAAAAACCTAGAGCCGGCCCTGTCCCCCGTGCCCCCCCCCACTCCTTCCCTGGCAGAGGAACCCCCCAGTGCACAGAAGAAGCCACAGGGCAGCAGGGGAAGCTCCCGTGCCCGACCGCGCTCTCTGGCAGAAGCACCAGGTGGGAGGGGCAGGACAAGCCCCAGCGCCCCGACCCTGGTCCCCTGCAGAAGGGCAGGGGTGGCGGGGGAAGCTCCAGCACCCGGACCCCGCTGCGGCCCTGGGACTGCAGGAGCTCTCACTCCCCGCTGCGGCCCTGGGACTGCAGGAGCTCTCACTCCCCACTGCGGCCCCAGCACCATGGCGCGGGGACAGAGCTTCTCCGGTCCTAGAGCCGCAGTGAGGGCAGGGGAGAAAGGAGCAAATGGGTTGTGGGGCGGGTGGAATGTGGGTGTGGCCTCAGGTGGAAGGGGCGGAACGGGGGCAGGACCGCAGGAAGAAGGGGGAGGGAGGGCCCCCCCACTTGCTCTGGACCAGGGCCCTGGGAAACCTTAATCCGCCTCTGGCGAGTTAATATCTTTTATTGGACCAATAATGAACTAATATCTTTTATTCGTCACCCGAAGAAGAGCTCTGTGTAAGCTCGAACGCTCGTCTCTCTCACCAACGGAAATTAGTCCAACAAAAGATATTACCTCACCCACCTTGTCCCTCTAATATCCTGGGACCAACACGGCTACAACAACACTGCATGCATGTTGGAACCTTACATTTAAATAGAGGTAACAGCAACAAAAGAGTCTGTGTGTCAGGAGCACCAGTAGATTGACTGTCTAATAGCTTTTATTTGAAAGTTATTCAGAACCCCCTACCATGTACAATGGTTTATACTATTTCCACGGCTTTGTGTGTATTACATATTTTTCACTAAGAAACCATGGTACGCTCTGAAGCTTCCTGTGAACTAGTAACACCTACTTAAATATAATAACTCTGAGGGTTAATATATATATATATAAAACTCTGTGTAAATATATATAGTAAGTGTGTAATTATCACACACACAGGGAGCAGAAAGTCAAGAGGAAACCCAGCAAGGGATGCAAGCTTATTGAAGCCTACAAAAAAAAACCCCATGGAAATCCTGTGCTAGTGACATCAATGGAAAGGAACAAAGTAGAGCCAGTAACATTAAGCGGGGATCTGAAGAATATAGATTCTCTGTTGTGCTGATCTCCCAAGGAATATGATGCGCTACGGGGAGGTTAAGGAACAGAATAGAAGATTTCTCTGAAATGTTATAAATCTCCCTCCTGGGTAGTGGGGGGAGTGAATCTGCTATACTGTGAAAAGCCGGTGGCACACACTGTCTATGTGGAAAAAATATGCCTTGCCCCAAGAGATTATTAGAACAAAAGGGGCAGCTGATTCCAGGAGCATTAAGTGGGGGGGTTTCAGAGAGGGAGGAACATCGTTCTGAGCCCTGCCGAGGGATGGAAACATGCAGCTTTGTACTATCGACTCCCTACAGTATGTCTCGTGAACGGCCCCGTCTGGAGATTTCCGAGCAGAGTCTGGGAAAAAGTCCATGGCTGACGTCTGTTGGCAGAGATGGGGCCTGATCCCGCAAGAGGCGGAGCGTCCTCAGCTCTCACTCACTTCAACAGGACTGTTCAGCCTCTCTGTGGATCAGGCCCCGAGCCGGTACCCAGCGAGCTAGTGCAGGAAATGACCACTATTTTTAGTGTATTTACATAATTTACAGCAAGGCCTGATGCTCAGTGAATTCCCGCGCTTGGAGCACGGAGGGAGGAGGGACGTATGGGGGAGAGGTGGCTACATGCCACCTTTGCACTGTCTGTATTCGGGGGCTGTGCAGGGACCTGTCCAGCCCCTGGTGTATGTGAGAAGAGCCTCAGGGCTGCTCTAGCGTGTGTGCTGCTTCTCATGCCCCTCTGGGAGCCCTGGGAGGCAGGGAAGCCGCAGCCTCGACAAGCCCCCTCCCCCCTGATCTACGCTGGGGCTGGCAGCAGGGAAATCCCTTTCACTTGCTCCACACCAGCTGCAAAGCCCCCCTGCCCAGGGGATAATCGCAGGCAGCTGTTTCTGCCCCCTTTAAGACACCTCACTCTGCCCCAGTGCTGAAGCATTAAACCCCCTTGGGGCTAAGTACTAAATGGGGGAAGAATCCATAACCGGCCAATGGAAAATGTGTCAGTCTGTGCAGGGGACATTAGAATGAGATCTGGGTCGTTAAATATCTGCAAACCTGCCAGGCCTGTTTGGGAGCCTAGTTCCACAATGAGGTGGTTATTATATCTGAAATCAAAACACAAACCGGAGCTGAGCTGGTTTGTGTCTCAGGTCAGGGGCTGGGGTTGGTCTGTGTTTCTGCACATGCTGCCAGCATTCAGCATGTGCTAAATAAGTGGGATTAGGGTGTTTGAGACAAGGGCAGTGGCATGAGAACACAGCACTTTTCCTAAAAGGTGTCTCTCTGGGTCAGAGGAGGGGAGCAAGGGCTAGATGTGTACGTATGTGCTAAGTACAGAGTGGAAGGATGGTCCAGTGGTTAGAGCCCACGCCTAAGACTTGGGTCCTACACCGCAGACTTCCTGCATGACCTGGGACAAGTTGCTTAGCGCCTGTAGTAAGATGAGGCCCTGAAACATAAACTCTTATATCAGAGGCCCAGTCTGAGGCCTGAAGCCTGAACCAAAGTACTTCCAGGCATTGCTAAGCAAAAGCTGGGCTGTGAGCCAGAGGCAGGCCCCACTCACAGAAGTTGGCGAGAAGAGGGTTGCTAGAAGCAGGTGCATTCACACGTAAGTGCTAATTAGAGGGACTTGTGCCAAGATGGCATCAGAACACTCCACAGAGATAACGAGCAACAGGCAGGTGCATCTTAAAGGCAGGGTCAAAAGGACAGCATGACGGATAGATCTGTCTGTTTGAAACAACATGATCAAAGAGGGAGACAGCCCCCAATGAGCCAAGGGGCTGTACTTCAATACGTCAGTAGGCATGAGTAATCTGTCCTGTAACTGTATAAAAGTAGGCCCCGGAGTGCACATCTTTGTCTGGCCAAGGGGGCAGTGGAAAGTCCCGCCACTGACTGAGCCGGTCCATTGCCAGGGGGCACAAATTCGTAGTATGTCTTGTAGAGTCTATGGGAAACTATTACTGTGCTTCGTTTGACAATAAACCTGGCTCGGGTTCCTTCGTACCTTACTAGAGTCTGTGGTCTTTGGGGGTTCTCTCGGGGTTTGCTGGGTCAGCGATCTGCGCAGAGCCGGGGCAGCACACAGAGGGAACATGCACGCATCCGACTGTTATCATCATCAAACAAGAGCAGAGCACCACACCGGCAGCTACTGACAACAGCGTCTATGTGTCTAGGCTGTGAAAGGGGGATAATTCGTCCATACCTCATTCAGGGTGCTCAGATCCTATGGTAATATGGACCCTGTTGGTACCTAGGAAAGATTATCTAGATAGAAGATTAGGGTATTTCTTCTCGTTGGCACAAGACCTTTCATTACCAAATGCCCCTCAGCATTATACGCACAGATGTATATTAAATGTATAATGAAGTACTTAATTCATAGCACTTTCACTATTAAAATTATATATATATGTGTATGTACTAATCACTGAAAGCCCATACTGTTGCACAGGTGTAATTTATGAAGTCTTATATGTTTAAAAAAAGCTGAAAGGGTGGGAGGGAGGTTCCTGTTTCCATGTGCTGTGTTCTAGTGAGCAATGTTCCCCAACAGTTGTGCACAGAGCTGCCCCCCGGCTGCAGGCACGAACTCCTCTTTGTCATCCCGTGGAGTTGTTCCTCCCCCCCCGTCTGATCAATTGTCTTGCAGCTAACACAGAACCTTTGGACTCCAGCACGCCAGCAGGTTGTCACGGGGACTGGATCTGGTGACATTCGGAGCTCCCAGTCCCAGCCAGACTTGTTGCTGTTTCCATCACTTCACACTGACTCAACAGCCATTCTAGGCTGTTTGGGGTTATTGTGTGTGTGTGTGGGGGGTTGTGCTGGGAGAGATGCGTGGGTTTGTGCTGGGGGTGAATGAGGGTCGTGTGCTGCGGTGAGGGGCTATGTGTGTTTGGGGTTATCGTGTGTGCTGGTTGTGGTGTTGTCGGGGCGGATTTGAAGAACTGTGCCAGTTGGACCAAATAATCCACTATCTCTGCAGTCTCCTTCATACAACCAATGAAATTCTTGCAAGCAGATTGGCTGTAGAGTTTGGGCATTGATTGGCTGCACTACTTCTATCACAATGATCCAGGAGGCTTGGCATGGCATAGCTCCACACATGATAACCCCACTCACAACTTTATAGTGTAGACAGCTCTAGAAAGGCCCCAGCTCTAGAAAGACTTAAGCACATGCTTCAATCCAATCCTATTCAGGAAAGTGCCTAAACCATGTACTTAAAGCTAAGCAGATGTTTTTCAGTGCTGAGCCGGGATGCTTTTCTAAATCAGTGCCTTAGTGCATCCAGACATTTCTCTTTTAGTGCCAGGCCCCAGGAAGGGTAAGAACTCATCATTCAGCAACAACTGATCAGGAAACTTTGTTAGCTCCAGATGTAGGAGCTTGTGCTTTCGGTGCTGAAACGCCCAGGCTCTATTCCAATTAGGAACCTATGGGGTCTCCAAGGAGTAATGGTCTCAAGTTGCAGTGGGGGAGGTTTAGGTTGGATATTCGGAAAAACTTTTTCACTAGGAGGGTGGTGAAGCACTGGAATGGGTTACCTAGGGAGGTGGTGGAGTCTCCTTCCTTAGAGGTTTTTAAGGTCAGGCTTGACAAAGCCCTGGCTGGGATGATTTAGTTGGGAATTGGTCCATGCCGGCTTTTATATTAACATCCTTTCTGCAGCCATTTAATGAATCTATGTTCACAAGGTCCTCGAGCGACAGATGCATTACTTTAGATCTAATGCTAGAATAGGAATCTTCATGGCCTGGTTATGAATTGGGTACTATCCCTTTAAATAGTTTTCAGACCCTCTAAGGATGCTCACCATGTTCTGTGTCTCAGAAGCAGTGTGTATGGCGCTAGACCTTGCCTGTTGTTTGTATGTAGATAGTAAACACGGTTATTTGGACCCCTCTGTGCCCAAGTGGTTTCTTTATATCCGTGATACTCAGACCTCAGTGGTTCAGAAGCCAAATTAGCAATCAGCATTACCCAGAAGAACCTCAGTAGTGTGAATTTATTGTTCCATTTACTCGCTCTCTCTATATATAAAATATTATTCTCACCGCAAAATGACTGATCAAGTATTATTATTTTATCAACTACAATTGGTTAATAACACAGTAAAAGCATCCTGATTGGTTAATAATTAAATGACACCGTGTTTTAATATCATGTGCTGCAAAGAGCCGCGGGAGACCCATTAAAGCCTCAGTCAAAGTATCACTGCTTTATATTATGTATGTTGTAAGAGCCAAAGACCCAGGCCATCTATCGTGGGTATTTTTATGACCCCTGTAACAGGGTAACTGGCCCTTGAAAGAAATTGGGTTCAGAACCAATAAAGAGCGCATCAGCGAATGGGCTGCCCCCGAGGAAGGCAGCGGTCAGATGTCCCTGGTTAAGCAGACGTCCCTGAAAGCAGAAAGCGGTCGGAGGTCACCTACAAACTTCCTCAAGGCAGACAGCCATGGGTGGAGAGGACTAAGAGCTGACAGCAGCAGAGGGAGATGCCTGCTGGTTCTGTGAGCCGGAGAGCTGAAGCTGGAGGAATGATGGAGAATTTAGCCCACTGGTGTCTCTGGGCAAGAGCTGGAGCTGTACCTGGGAAGGAAAGAGGGTGGAGAAGCACCCCAGCTAGAGGGACTGGGGTGAGCCGTGGTGAGAGATGCTGGAGCTGCATTTGGGGTGCTGGGACTTGAATGCATTGTTCAGTCTGTGCTGGGGAATTCTGGACTTTGGCCGTGGGATTCTTGGTAGTGAATGAACCCCCCCAAGGGCTGTTTATATTCAGAAAGCTTGTGTGGAGTTACTGGGGATGCCAGGAGAAAGTAAGGCAGGTGCATTGGTCATGCTGCGGCCTGCTGCAGGAGGGTGCTCCATGTGGAGCTGTCCTATGACATGATAGTGGAGAATGTGGGCAGGCAATTGGCCCTGGGGAAGAGGGAACTGCGAGCGCTCGGAAGAGAGAAAATGAGGCAGGGAGCTGCTTGCAGTGCCATTCCGGGGTCACAAGGGGGCGCCCTTGAGGTGGCTGCAATAACACAACTCCCCCAACACCCTGGTGTCTCCCATTTTGGGGAGAGAGGCGCGGAGAGACCAGATTTTCAAAGCTATTTAGGTATCTAAAGATGATGGTATTGGTGCCTAGTGCTGTTCTTAAAAGTGAAATCAATGGGAGTTGGGCACATTTGAAAATCCCACTCAGGCCAGATAGTTTCAAATGTATTTAGGCACCTAAATCCCTTTAAAATCTGGCCCTACGTGCCTGTCTTCATCTTTAGGCATCTTCCTTTTTAGGCACACTTGGGAAAATCTGGCCCTCCGTCCCCTGCCATGGGTCACACAGGAAGTCTGCACCAGAGCAGGGAATTGAACCCGGGCCATCTTTCCTCTCCCGTGACCCTCTTCAGCAGTTTTAACCCCACTTGGTTCAAGAATCAGACACTTAGGAGAGGAATTTAAAAGTTCAGCGCGGGGGCCATGGGAAGCTCCTGTAAATAAATATGGTGCGGTTAGAAAGTGTAATAGGCTGCATCAAAATTGTTCCCCAACACCCACATGCTCCTGCAAGCTAATCAGGCTGCCCAAAGCCCTTAAACATCCCCTGATGGCCCAAAGGCCCTGAGCAAGGCCAGTGTGACGTGCTGTCAAGCAGTTTCTGGGCCCTCAACAGTGTAAGATCAGGTCCCATGTGGACAAGAAGGGACAGAGTTGTACATGGATGGGCAAGCCCTGCGTGGGGGACCAATCCCACCTTGGCCAGTGTCCTCCCAGAGTCCCCAGCAGTGTCAGTGAGGAGAGGGAAGTGTTCTCTTGTGGTTGGAAGACAGGGCTAGCTGCTGGCACTCTTGAGTTCTCTTCCCAGCTCTGTCACACACCTGCTATGGGCAAGTCACGTCACCTCGCTGTGCCTCAGTTTACTCCCTGGAGAAGCACCCAGCTCCCCTGGCTGTTGTGAGGTTCCATGCATGCCAATCTGCACAGCTGAATTTCCCAGGGGGGGGTCCCCATGCCACCTTCACAGCTCCAGTCACCCAGCAGCTGTCCTGTGCGGTTACATCCTAGAATGAGAGGATAGTTGCTGCAGTGTTTACTTTCCAGTTCTGGGAAGGAAGGGCCTGATCCTTCCCTTATGCTCTTTTGTTTAGCATGGAAATCCCGGATGTTACTAATGCAAAGCCAATGGAAGCAAATAAGGTTTGCAGTCAGGGCAGCGTCTCTGAGCTGTGACCTTCCTGGATTGCTTTCCCGTCCCTGCTCTTCACCCTGTTGTACTGTAGGGCTGACTGGCAGCCATTTGTTTGCCCGGTCTGTAGGACAAACGGGGAGCCACTGGTGTCAGAGCGTTAGTGCATTACTTGGCTCCGGATGCTGGCGGTTTGCATGGCAACCTGAAGCAGTAGCTCATTTTCCTAAGAGCCGCAGCCAGGAATTGATCTAGGAAGTAAGACAGGGTAAATACTCCGAGTCTGAGTGTGTCTCTCTGGGGAATGAGCAGTGGGTGGCCGCTTCTGCTAAGGCAGCAACACCGAGGCCTTGTCTACACTACAGGGAATGTAACAGGATAGCTACAGTGCCCTACCCCGTAAGGGGTTTTCTGTCGCTGTAGAAACTCCACCTTCCCAAGCGAGGGTGTAGCTAGAGAAGCATTCTTCAGTCAGCCTACCTGTGTCTACAGCGGGGGCTAGGTCAGCGTAGCTATGGTGCCTGGGGGGGTGTGAATTATTCACACCGTGGAGTGCTGTAGTTATGTCCGGTGTAGACCTGGCCTGTGACTTATCTAAGGGCGGGTCTACACTAAAAGTGATACCAGCATAGGTGTGTTGATCAGGGGTGTGAAAAAACCCACACACCAGACCGACATCGCTATGGCAACAGAACCCCAAGTGTAGATGTAACCCGCACACCTTCTGGGTGTGGTGTTCTGTCCCATCTCGTGGCACCCAGACCACTTAGAGAGAGAGTTAAATGAGTCTGTTCTACAGCCTTAGCTAACAGCCAGTTGGCTTTTAGCTCATGCGGGACAGGCTCAGGCAGTAAGCTCCAGAGGTCCCCGTTTCGATCCTGCCCGCCGACAGCCTCGGTCGGTTGGCGTTACATAGACACAGCTAGGCCAACAGAAGCTAACGCGGTTCAGGGAGGTGGTATTCCTAGCCCGGGAGAAAAACCCCTTCTGCCGATTGTAGCCTGTGTCTACACTCTGCCAGCATAGCCTCCGGAGGGTAGACTTAGGCTGAATATCACGAGGGTGTCAAACTCCTATTGACATTGTCTTTAAAAAGCCCTTGTTCCGCTCGCCGCTGGGCGAGCTTGGCCTGAGAAATGTAGCTAAGGCCTGGTCTACACTGGGGGGGGAATCGATCTAAGTTACGCAACTACAGCCACGTGAATAACGTAGCTGAAGTCAACGTAGTTAGACCTACTCACTGCGGTGAGTCGACTGCTGCCGCTCCCCCGTCGACTCCACCTGCGCCTCTCGCTCCGGCGGAGTACGGGAGAGCGCTCGGCGGTCGATGTATCGCGTCTAGATGCCATAAATCGACCGCCGCTGGATCGATCGCTGCCGGCCGATCCGGCGGGTAGTATCGACACACCCTAAGTGGCAGTACAGCCCTGAGTTGGGTTTTGTTTCTATTACCCTGCAGATCCGATAACGTTTTTCAGGATTTAAACCAAGGGCAGCAGCTAATAGTGAAGGTAAACCAAGAAAGCAGAGATGTGCACAAGGCCTTTGTGCATACAAGTAACAGGCCCCACTAGTTGGTTTTTTTTTAATAGTGTGACAAGCTGCACAAGTATAATCAAGGACAAACCCCTCCCAGGGCTGGAGGGCTAGGGCTGGTCTGTGCCGGGCAGGGCTTGAGCTCCTTTCTCACAAGTAGCTTTTTCATACCAATTTATCTACTGTTCCTATTAGCCCTCGATTCCCAGCGGATTCTCCACTCGCACCAGTTTTATACCTTGTGTAATTCGGCTGACTTCAATGGAGCTATTCCTGATTCTCACCACGGTGAGGGGAGAATCAGGCCCTTATTACCTATCTATGGGACTTAAATGTCCTCTGTTACCATAGGATCCAAGCTGCTCCCAACAATCTTGGGAGGCAGGGCAGTGTTGTTATCCCCATTTTACAGGGGGGGAAACTGAGGCACGGAGAGGCTGAATAACTTGCATGAGGTCAGTCGGGAACTCTGTGGCGAAGCAGGGATTTGACCCCATGTTTCCTAAGTCCCAGGCTAGCCTAACCATTGCACCCTCCTTCTTCTGCTGTGGAATGAACTCCGTTAACTGTGGGGCTCCCACGTGTCAAAGTGAAAGGACGCCACATCCAAAAAACAGCCCCTGTTTGAAGTGAGCCCTTTGAAATATCCCCTGTGGTTTCCAGTGCAGTTCTGTTCAACCTTTCGTTAACGACCAACCTTTAGGAGGGAATCGGTTTTTGCTGGTCCCGTGGGTGGTTGCTCAGCGGAGGCCGGTGGCATCTGGAAGCTGACGGATGTAACTTGACATACAAAGGTTTCCTCGGAGCTGGTTTGCAGCAGCAAGTAAATGTGATTAAAGTCTCTGATTCCAAACAAGGTCGTCAAAACCCGTCCTGTCTGGCTGGACAACCTCCTTTGCTCCTGACAGGTTATACAGTGCAGCACCTAGGCCGGGGTGGCCAACCTGGGGCTCCGGAGCCACATGCGGCTCTTCAGAAGTTAATATGCGGCTCCTTGTATAGGCACCGACTCCGGGGCTGGCGCTACAGGCGCCAACTTTCCAATGGGCCAGGGGGTGCTCACTGCTCAGCCCCTGACTCTGCCACAGGCCCTGCCCCCACTCCACCCCTTCCCGCCCCCTCCCCGAGCCCACCGTGCCCTCGCTCCTCCCCCTTCCCCCCAGAGCCTCCTGCACGCCACGAAACAGCTGATCGGGAAGTGCGCTGATTGGCGGGGCTGCCAGTGGGTGGGAGGCGTTGGGAGTGGGGTGTGGGGAGCTGATGGGGGGCTGCTGACATATTACTGTGGCTCTTTGGCAAGGTACATTGGTAAATTCTGGCTCCTTCTCCGGCTCAGGTTGGACACCCCTGACCTAGGCAGTCCAACCTAATTATCTGCCAGAGGTTTTGCATGGTTTTTCTCAGCCAGTTTGCTAAGCATCACAGCCGTTTGCACTGCCGTCAAGTCACTCCCTAGCAGTTTGTCTCCTTCTCTGTCTGGATCATATAACAGAGCAATGATGTTAAGTTTGTGACATCAGAATCATTTCCCCAGCAACAGGCTGTGATGTCATAAGCAATGGATTCACTAATGTTTATAAACCAGCGTCTGGCCATCATGTGAAATGAGCTGTTGATGTGTGAAGTTCTGTAAGAAATGTGTGGTCACTCACAACGTCACAGTTGTTGCCATGCTGCATTTCATGATCACAGAGACAGTGGGAAACCGAATCCAGATCCTCCTGCTCCACAGGTCCCTACTATTGGGGTTATGGAGAATCTCCATTAGCTGTCAGTGGTATAGGGCCAAAGACACATGGGTATGTTCAGATTCCATCCATTAGGGGGCAGTCATATTCCCTTCCACCCCCACACATACACTGACTACCCAGTTAATTACAGTATTAACATCATTCTGAGAGTTAAGGATGCTCAATCTGTTTAGTGTATTAAAAAAGATTGAGAGGTGCCTTGTTTACAGTATATAAATAACTTAATGGGGAAAAAAATATCTAGTGCTCTAATCTAGTGGAGAAAGGCAGAACAAGAACCAATGGGTGGAAGCTGGAGCCAGACAAATTCCAATTAGAAATAAGGTTTAAGGTTTGTATTTAACCCCTGGAACAAATGGAAACCAGGAAATGGTGGAGTTTCCATTTCTGAATCTCTTCAGATCAGGACTGGGGAGTGATGCCATTTTGCACCCGCTGAGGATCTGGTCCTTCGACGTGTATTGCTCTTATTTCTGAGTAAGTAAGAAGCAGGATAAAGAAAAGAGACCCATGGTGGATTTTCACTATGGGTGAAATTCACCCCAGTGCAGAGAGGCAGCCCAGGGTGTAGACACCACTTCAATCCCAGTTACTTCCTGTATGGTCGCCGGCACTGAAAGCCAACACAAACAAACGCCAGATATGCCAGACACTGCGTTTCACCCTTGTTTCAAAATAGTCACATTGGATTTCACAGCCACGCACCATTCTGGCAATTGACACAGTGGATCATCTTTCATATTAGAATCTGCTTTAGCAGGTGTCTGTCCAGCTGAGGAAAGTATTCAGGACGCCATATGGTGAACCTGAGCAGAGTCAAAATGAGTCACATTTCCACAGCGCAAAATCCACTCAGATGCTCCTCAGCTAAGTTTCTAGATCAGTGGGTCACAGCTATTTCAGGCATCTGTGTCATTGTACCAACGAATGCTTACATTTAAGGTGATACCTCCTCTGGTGAGGGTCCTGGGGGTTGTTTAAAAAACAAGCTAGAAAAATATTTATTTAAAAAAATAACTGAGCATAAGATCAATTCCCTGATTTCTTTGCCAGCTGTTTTGGTGGTTTTCAGAGACTACATGATGGCTGCTGAATATCTCCTTCCAGGTGCTGCCCTGGATGAACAACTGGACCATCTATAATAACTAGCAGTGCAAAGCATCATTATCTCTATCTTACAGATGGGGAAACCGAGGCACAGAGCCATTAAGTGGCATGATCAAGAGCATAAACAGAGTCATTGGTAGAGCTTGGAATAGACCCAAGAGTCCTGACTTTTAGGCCCTGACTCATCTACTCTACCACACACATTCCTCTCTGCCACCTCTTTTCTGAGAATGTCAGTGCTTTCATCCATCAAAACCATTTGGAGGCCGGGAAGCACAGAGCTGGGAATAGAATGAAGGAGTCTCAGCCCCTCCTTTCCTACGCTAACTCTTCACCTCTGCCTTTCGCTAATGGCCAGCACTTGTCAAAGCTCATTAAACAGATGAGGTCTTTGTCCATAGCAACCTCAGCTACTCTCCTTCAGAATCTTCCTTCTGCTTCACTGCTGGATCAAGTAGAAAGCAGGACAGGCTACCCACTTTTTGCTTTTTTTTTCCTGGAAAAATGTGGGGGTGCGGGTGGGCGTGGAGCGGAACTGAATAAAAAGGGCAAATTATTCCCTCCTAATGAAATCTCTCAAAAAAATCTTTCATCTGCCAAAGTTGTTCCAGCAGGTCCCTCTGTCAGATTTACCTCCATAGGCCCTCAGTGATAATTGGTCCCCTTTATTAGAATAAATGGTCAGTGCTTTGTTTGTTCCTTTCACAGGTATCTTCACATTAATGATGCCCAAAGGCCAGCTGTTAAAGCTTAGCAGACTGCCCCACGCAGATGGGTGAAAGGCCAACAGGCTATTTCAGACGTTAGTGTTCTTTACATAGCGCTCTGTTGTGCATGACCCTTTCCAGGTAAGATCTCTGCCCTGAGGATCTTGCAGTCTCATTGATACTGGTTCTATAACATCTCCTCATGCTTCAAAGAGGAGGCAAAATAAGGGGTGAGGAGTAAAGCTCTTGAATTACTGGGAAGCTCAGTTGAAGCCATCTGAGATGGCAAGTCATGGTACCGGCGTGGCTTCTTCTCATGAATTCATTGCTTGTATTCTGAATGAAAATCTTTGAGGTTGAGATTTTCAGTGCTGCCTATGGGATTTGGACTCATCTTTTAATGGGAATCCTAATCCCATAGGCAGCACTGAAAATCTCAACCTCAAAGATTTTCATTCAAACTAGTTAATGGGATTGCCATTCACTCAAAGATTTTCATTCAAAATATAAGCAATGAATTCATTGAGTCAATGAGTCCAGCCCGCTGCACTCAAGGCAGGGGACTGGACTAGATGACCTCTCGAGGTCCCTTCCAGTTCTATGATTCTATGATTAGCAGAAGTCCCCTCGTGGGATTTTACAGAAGGGTTTGAAGGAGGAAAGTGAGGTCATGAGCATCTGTTGACCACTTGCTAGGATGTCTTGACCTGCTGAGCTTCTTGGACCCAGGAGAAAAGTTGCTGTCCTGGGGCTCTCAGCTCTCTGCAGGTCTGTCACACAGGATGATCCTTGACCTCAGAGGCGTCAGGGTATTAACTGAGAGCTGGACTGTGCGGGAGCTTTCTTACACCCAGAGGTGTGTCTCATGATGGAGGAGGGAATTGGTGTATCTTCGTCACTTTACTTATTTTCCTTCATGCTGCTGAAATGACAGCTCAAGTCCTCGGTCCGGGCATTGGACTGCAGCAGTGTAACCTCACCCACCACCAGGCCTGGACCTGACCTGCAGGGTCTGCTCCTGGAGTGGAGAAAGCAATTTGGTCTCCAGGCCTGGTCCTTGGTCTCTCTGGTGAGCTAGATCATGCCCTTAGGCACAACCCCTTTGGGGCACCATTCCCACCCTGCTCCCTTCTTTCTTGAAGTGGGAAGCAAGTCACCCCAGCCCTTGAAAGGATGTTCCCATTCTGCCTGACCAAGCATTTGGTCTAGCAAATTGGAGGGGAGCTAAGGCCCCACCTACAGCCCATTCCTCCCCCAGTTGCTCTGCGGGAGGGGTATCTGCAGAGCAGGGGCTGAGCTCCACCCCAGACCCAGGCCGGTCCTGCTTCGGGGAGTGAGGAGGCCTCATTCCCCTGGTTGAGAACAAGAAGAGCACCGTCTAGCTCTGATGGAACTGTCTAGGAAGCAGTGAGTGCACGCTTGAACCTGCTTTTTGTGATGTTCATGTTCACGCACTCGGGACCAGAGACAGTAAACATTTCCAGATACTCCACGAAAGGGAACGGAGCGCAGGGCAGACTGCTGGGGGTCTGCCCCGGAGCCACGCACCCTGCGAGCCCAGGCTAGCCTGGAGCCATGAGCTTTGGAGCTGGGACTTCCAGAGCTCCCAGCTCCCCATTAGTCCACCAGATAGACTAAGGAGCTGGGAGCCTGGAATCTCTGGGACCCAAGGCTGCCAAGGAGCCACAAGACTGGGAGCCAGGGCTTCCAGCCTCCCCATCAGCCTGCATGGTGGGCTGCTGAGGAAGTGGGCCAGCTGGCCGGAAACCAGGCAGGTTTCCAAGCAAGCAGGTTTCCTACCTGAGTTCCACTGGAGCCTTTTCAAAATTGAACCATCTCGGTGAAACGTGGCGATTTTGAAGAATTTGCAAATTCCAATGAAAAAAATGCATTGTTGGTATTTTTCTGACCAGCTCGATCCAGGGTGGACAGGGCCTAGAACTCATTCCACACAGGATACACTCCAAAGAGCCATCAGAGAGGAAGGCCGTTGAGTCACATTTGTAGGATGTTTGCCCGTGACCTACAGACTCTTTCCCCTTTACCAGTCCATCCAATTATCCTTCCAGTTAGTGCCCAGTCTGCTTTAAAGCTGGACTGTCATGCTCGGAAAAAATTGTGGTGATCCATGTTTAAAGACTAACACTTGGGGGAATAATATCACGTTTCAGCAAGAGATCAGCTCAGAAATGCTGATTTTACCTTTCAAAAACCACTTTAATATCTAATTGGCCCTGGTTCACGTTGGGTGCAGCCTCCTTCTAACGTATCCTCTGTCTTTTTTCATCTTCATGGCTAGAAAGAGGAGGTATTGGAGCTCTTTCCAGAAAGGATCAAGTCCCACCTCTTCTTCAAAGGAGCCACCGGGGCTCACGATCCTTTGCAGCATCTTCATGTTCATCAGACATAAAGTTAACAAAAGACCCAGCTACCAAAGCCGCTTTGCACGCAGCTTTTATCGCAGAACAGAATTCCGTTTAAGTTAGTTTCTTTGGAACATCTGGGGAATTTTGCTAATCTGATTAAGATAACTCTGGTGGTGTCTTAGCAACTGGAAGCTACCAGGCTTTTAGATGGGGCATATTTCCTTTGCACCAATCTGAGTTCAATCGAGTTGTTGAACTCTCATTCTGTGGTGGAGCTTTGGATGACAGCTGCTTTCTGTAGGTTGGAAGTTGAGCTGATCCAGTCTAGGCAGACAATGCTCCTAAAAGGGGAAGGGAACTGGGCTTTTAATTTACTGTGACCCTTATTAGATTCCATATTGTGGAGCTATGTAAAGCCTGATCCGTTGAAGTGCCGGACAACATCGGCTCCTGTTGGCTTCAGTGGAAGGTGAGGTGGCTCAGCACACTGCAGGATTGCACCCTTGGCATGGAGGAAGTCACCGAGCCCAAGCAATTTGCAAGATTCAAAAAAGGGATTGGACGTTTATAGCAAGAATATCTAGAGCAGTGGTGGGCAACCTGCGGCTCGTGGGCCACACGCAGCCTGTCAGGGTAATCCACCGGCGGGCCACGAGACTGTTTACATTGACCGTCTGCAGGCACAGGTGCCCGCAAGTCCCAGTGGCTGCGGTTCGCCGTTCCCGGCCAATGGGAACAGGGGCCAGAGGCGATGGCGGGAGATGAGCCCGGGGACTGTAGCCTTGCAGCCGCGACCTGGGGCCAGAGGACGCAGCAGGGGCCAGGAGCAATGGGGGTGTGTGGGGTAAGCCCAGTGCCAGCACCGGCACCCACCGTCTCATGGCTGGGGCCAAGGCCGCAGCCCAGTGGCCAGGGCCTGGGGCCTGCTGCCACCATCTTGTGCCCGCCGCCATCTGGTACCCACCACCAAAACCCAGGGCCTGAGGACGCAGTGGGGGACCGGGGCAATGGCTTGGGGATGGTGACCCCGGACTGGCACCTGGTGCCGCACGACTGGGGCTGGATCCCATGGCCCTGCAGCTGGGGCCTCAGGCTGTGCAGCTGAAGCCTGGGAGCAGTGCGCAGTGTGACCTCACTCGCACCGTCCATGCAAGGTCACGCTGCCAGGAGGAGGCCATTTTGCTTTACAAAATGGCATCCTCCGGATTGCACGACCTCAGACACATACAGTGCGTGCGAGGCCACGCTGCATGGAGGGCGCCGTTTGGTACAGCAGAATAGCCTCCTCCATGCGGCGTGACCTTGTGCACGCTCAGAATCGCCGCGACCCCATCTGCTGATAAAACGACCCCATTTGGGGTCGTGACCCACAGTTTGGGAACGGCTGATCTAGCTGAAGGCCGTGGATTGCCTTGCGTTTCTGCACCTCTGTCCAAGGCGTGAGAGCCTTTGATGAGATGGTTCATGCTGGCAGGACAAGAGCACTGGAGGGGGGTCACTCTGTGGAATGGAGGGAGGTGCTGCAACAGACATAGGCATTACATAAGGCCAGGGCCGCCGAGAGTGGGTTCGGGCCCTGGTGAAAAAATTTTTTCGGGCTCCCCAGCAAGAGCAGACCGGCTAAACAGGGCTGACGAGAGGGGGGGAAGCCAGGCCCCCTTCCGGACTGCCGGGCTCCGGTAATTTGTACCGGCTTCCCCGCCCCCTCGTCGGCCCTGCATAAGACCCCCGTTCTGCAGTTGAATGCATGTGGGTGGACCTTGGACTTCATTGGGGCTCTGCACGGGTTCCGAGGTCCATCTGCATAGATCCAATTGCAGGATCAGGGTCTCACCTTGTGAACCACACAGAGCTGTTGACAAGAGCTCAGGCAGAGGGTGTGTTTCAGTGGAGTCCAGCAAACACCCCAAAACCAGTATCACACGTTCTTTACAAACAGTTCCCAGCTGGTGTGAACTGGTGTGCAGTGGAGCTCTGCTGATTTACAGCAGCTGAGCATCTGGAAATGAACAGCTGACGGATCCTGGCAGTTCCCCTGTGCCATACAATCCTCAATCTCTCAGTCTCACCCCCACCTGATTTACAGCATTCAGCCAAAGGTAACATTGCTCTTTAAAAAAACGAGGAGTTTTTATGGCATCTTAGAGACTAACAAATTTATTTGGGCATAAGCTTTCGGGGGCTAGAACCCACTTCATCAGATGTATGAAGTAAAAAGATACAGGAGCAGGTATAAATACATGAAAGGATGGGGGTTGCTTTACCAAGTGTTAGGTCAGTCTAACGAGATAAATCAATTAACAGCTCATGTATTTTTTACTTCATGCATCTGATGAAGTGGGCTTTAGCCCAGGAAAGCTTATGCCCAAATAAATTTGTTAGTCTCTAAGGTGCCACAAGGACTCCTTGTTTTTTTAGCTGATACAGACTAACACGGCTACCTCTGAAACCTATTGCCCTTTAAGAGTTGCATCCCTGTGTGCCTCTGTTTCCCTGCCCACCCTCTGCCTTGCTTGTCTATTTAGATTACATGCTCTCTGGGGGTAGGGAATCACTGACTCGGCATGTGTTTATCCAGCACCTAACTCAATGGGGCCCCAATCTTGGATGGGACTTTTAACAGCCACTGTAAAACAATAGGGAGGCAGTGTGGCCTAATGGATAGATCACTGGCCTGGGGTTGAGGAGACCTGTCTTCTATTCCCAGCTCTGTCATTGGTCTGCTGCATGACATAGGGCAAGTGCCCGTGCCGCTTTGTGCCTCAGTTTCCCCATATCTCAAATAGGGATAATGATCCTGTCCTCCTTTGTAAAGCACTTTGAGCTCGATGTCTGAAAACTCTAGGTATTATTAATAACTAACAGTAATTCTCATGAGAGAGGTGAGCCTTGAGGCGGGATTTGAAAGTAGTGGCTTTGCAGATGGTTTCAAGGGAGATTTTCNGTCTGGCTGGGGCTGTGGGTTCTGGGGTGGGGCTGGGGATGAGGGGTTTGGGGTTCCAGAGGGGGCTCAGGGCTGCAGCAGAGGTTTGGGGTGTGGGAGGGAGTGCAGGGTATGGGCTCTGGGATGGAGTTGGGGTGCAGGAAGGGGCTCGGGGCTGGGGGAAGGGGTTTGGGGTCCAGGATGCAGGGTGGGCTCCGGGCAGTGCGTATCTGAGGCAGCTCACGGAAGCGCCAACATGTCCTGTGGCTCTTAGGCACAGGGGTGGCCAGGGAGGCTCCGAGCGCTGCCCTCTCCTGCAGGTGCCACCCCCTCAGCTCCCATTGGCTGTGGTTCCCAGCCAATGGGAGATACAGAGCCAGCACTCAGGGCAGGGGCAGTGCACGGAGCCGCCCTGGCTGCCCTTGTGCCTAGGAGCCAGACATGCTGGCCACTTCCAGGAGCCGCGCAGAGTCAGGACAGGCAGGGAGCCTGCCTTAGCCCTGCTGCGCCACCGACCGGACTTTTAATGGCCCGGTTAGTGGTACTGACCAGAACTGCCAGGGTCCCTTTTCGACTGGGCGTTCAGGTCGAAAACCGGACACCTGGCATCCCTATTCTGCACTCACTTCATCGTCTGCATGATCCCAAAGTGTAGCCCATTTAGGGCATTTCCAGTCACTTCAGTGGGGCAGATCAGACCTTCAGAGCACGTCACCTGGTCTCAGACAGGCTGGCTGGATACCTGCAGTGAGGCCCCCATCAGCAAGTAATGGCTGTACTTTTCTAGTCACCAAGCACAGAGGGAAAGACGCGCTCATGACCACACCTACTACCTGAGTATCTAGCAGCAGCCAGGCCTTTAATGTGACCGGCACACTGCAAACCAGAGTAGTAAAACAGCTGCTGTTCTTATAGCTCCAGAGGTGGCTGCATTTCAATGGTGGGTTAAGTGATTGCGGTGCGTTTGGGTCCTTCTAGGTGTGTGCAGGGCTGTGGGAAAGCAGAGTCTGTCCATGTCGATGCCTGGGATCTCAGCATTCTTTTTTCTTTTCTTTTTTTTTTTAAAGATGCGTCTAGGTCTCAGACATAGAGGCAAAGAAAAGTTGGAAAGGGTGACCTGAGTGTAACTGACACCTGCCTGAGTGTGCGACAGCCTGGAAGAGTTCCTGCAAAAGGTGGGAACTGTCCCAGTCATCTTCTCTCAGAAACCTGCTGCCACTGCAGGAAGGAGAGGGGCCACAGCAAAGTGGCAGGGCTCCTGCACATGGACGGGGCCAGGAGAGGACCCAGCTGCCATAGGCACTGACTCCGTGGGTGTTCTGGGGCTCAAGCACCCACAGAAAAAAATAGGGGGTGCTCAGCACCCACCAGCCACAGCTGTTGGGTGGCCACTGGTCTGCCCCCCATCAGCTGTTCGGCGGGCCCCAGGCTGGCCGCTGATCAGCCTTTTGGCAGCTGGTGGAAGGCGCTTGGGGGAGGGTGGAGAGAAGCCAGTGGCAGACGGGGTGGACCTGGGGAGGGGACGGAGTGGGGGCAGGAAGAGGTGGCATGAGGGCAGGAATTTAGGGGAACGGGTGGAGTGGGGGCGGGGCCTCAGGGCGGAGCCGGGGTGGAGCACTCCCTGGGAAAAATAAAAGTCAGTGCCTATGCCATATGCCATGTACCTACAGCCCCAGATTTCCTTAATTCAGCCCTGGGAGAAAGTGCATTGTGGGTGAAATTCACCCCCATGCAGAGGGCCTCAAAGTAGGGCTTACATGGATCTGGAAAGGCCCTAAGGGTATGTGACGTTATTGACATGAACTGTGACCGTATAGATCATTGTTGCAACCAAGGTCCTGTAGCTGGAACAAATCTTGTACATAGGAGGTCAAGTAAGATGTTTATCACACGGTTGTAATTTGCTGGTTATAATTATGCCGTCTGTATGTGTGTCTCATTTTTGTATTTGAAGTTATGAATATTGGCTATGTACTTGTATCTCAATGTGTTTGATTCTTTTAGTGGCATTAGTGAAGCATTTGGTCAGCTTCTTGAGAAAGGAATTTTCAGATTAAGTGCCCAATCAAGAAAACCTTAACTGACAATGGACCTTGGGAGACTCCAATCCGCATATGAGAAGCCTCCCTGGGGACGGTCAAGGTAGCATGTTAGCAATGGCTGCTCTACCTGTAAAGAACTGAGTCACATGCATGGACATGTGACTGGCCCATGTGACTCCAAACTCCGCCTGGCTGCTGTGATTTTCCACAGTAAGAACAAAGGGGTCCTTCCACATGGCAGAGGATATAAAAGGCCCTGGAAACCTCTCCATTTTGTCTTCAGTCCTGCTTCTTACCTCTAGAGGAACTTTGCTACAAACTGAAGCTCTGAGCAAAGGACTGAATGACCCATCCCAGCTGTGGATGTACTCCAGAGACTTGATTTGAACCTGCAGTTTATTCCACCACTGCTACAAGCCTGACCCAAGAACTTTGCCATTACTGTATGTAATTAATTCCATTTAACCAATTTTAGCTCTCATCTATATTTCTTTCTTTTTATGAATAAAGCTTTAGATTTTAGATTCTAAAGGATTGTCAACAACATGATTTGTGGGTAAGAGCTGATTTGTATATTGACCTGGGTCTTGGGCTTGGTCCTTTGGGATCGGGAGAAACTTTTTTTCTTTTACTGTGGTATTGGTTTTCATAACCATTCATCCCTATAAGGAGCGGTGCTGGTGGTGATACAAGGGAACTGGAGTGTCTAAGGGAATTGCTTGTATGACTTCTGGTTAGCCAGTGGGGTGAGACCGAAGTCCTCTCTGTTTGGCTGGTTTGGTGCCTTAGAGGTGGAGACTCACCAGCCTGGGGCTGTGACTGCCCTGCTCTAAGCAATTTGTCCTGAATTGATCCTCTCAGTTGTGTCCCACCGGAGGCAGCATCGTTACGGGGTAATAATACTTAACACTGATCTAGCACTTCCTAGCTGTCAAAGTGCTTTGCAAAGGGGCATCATCATTAGGATTTATTATTTGTATTATCGCAGCAGCACCTAGGGGCCCCAGTCATAGATTCATAGAGTCCAAGGCCAGAGGGACCACTGGGATCATCCAGTCTGACATCCTGTATAACACTGCCCCGAGGACTTCCCGAAAATAATTCCTAGAACAGATCTGTTAGAAAAACATCCAGTCTTGATTTAAAAACTGTCCGTGCTGGAGAATCCGCCACCATATGTGGTAAGTTGTTCCAATGGTTACATACTTTCCCTGTTACAAATGTATGCCTCGTCGCTAGTCTGAATGCGTCTAGCTTCAACTTGCAGCCATTGGATTGGTTTGTACCAGGGTTCTCAAACTCAAATCACCATGAGGGCCACATGAGGACTAGTACATTGGCCCGAGGGGCCGCATCACTGACACCTTTTCATACAAAGATACAAAAGCACCCCCCTCTGCCCCGGCCCCACCCCCACTTCATCCCTTCCATGAGGCCCCACACCTGCCCTGCCTCTTCCCACCCCTTCCCCGCCCCCATTCCAACCCCTTCCCCAAAGTCCCCGCCCCAACTCCGCCCCCTCCCTGCCCCTATTCCAACCGCTTCCCCAAATCCCCCCCGGCCCCGCCTCTTCTCCGCCTCCTCCCCTGAGTGCGCCGCGTCCCCGCTCCTCCTCCCTCCCTCCTGGAGAGTCCTAAGCGCCACCAAACAGCTGTTTGGCGGCGGGAAGCGCTGGGAGGTAGGCGGAGGAGCAGGGATGCGGTGCGCTCGGCAGGGCAGGGGGTTACGGGAGCTATGGCGGGCTGCGTGCCGCGTGTTTGAGACCCCTGGTTTATACCTTTTTCAGCTAGACTGAAGAGCCCATTATTAAATAGCTGTTTCTCAGGTAGGTACTTATAGACCGTAATCAAGTCACCACTTTCTCTTTGTTAAGCTAAATAGACCAGGTCATTGACCAGGACACAGTGCTAGGTGCTGTACAAACACGACACAAAAAGATGGTCCCTGGCCCCCAGAGCTGACAATGTAAATATAAGACATGAGACAATGCATGGATACAGACTGACGGGGGAGTTCAAGGAAATAATGGGATAATACTGGTCAGCATAATAGGCAGTAGACTCAACACATCAGCAGTTGTCATGTTTATCCCCATTTTATAGACTTGCCTGCTGCAGACTTTATATAGGGCCTGATCCTGAAGTCAGTGAAAGGGCTTTGGGTCAGGCCTATAAAGAAAACAATTCATAATTAGCAAAGACAGCTCTGAGAGCCATTAAATAATGAAGGTGTGATGCCAGAGCGCTATCATTTTTATATTTATTACTTTTCTATATTTATTCCACATTTCTGCAGAGGGAGGACAGACTGGATTATCTAACAGGTTGCATGGGGTGGGGGAGCGGGTTTGTGTGTGTGTCAATCTCCTGGTTCTATGGTGCAAGAAAACTTAAGGACAAAATCAATTTGACTGTTTGGAAAAAAAAGAAGAGACTCCCAAATCAAGCAGAGACTTTCTGTGACCCCAAAGCTATCTCAGCACGGCCAGAGCTGCTCAGCGAGGGGTTGCTGGAAATGTTATTCTGAACAGAGACCAGAGGAGGAACATTTGCATATGTTTCAAACGCGTGACCTTATCTTTCTCTTGCAGATGAGGAAGTTCCAGAGAAGAAACTGAACTGGATGGAACAACTGTCAGTGAGCTGGGTGAGATGAGCTGCGGGGGAGTGCGGAGAAGTAAATCTGGAGGAAAGAAAACTAAGTGGGTGAAATCCACCCCTGCGCAGAGGATCTGCATCTGTGCACCACGCAAGTCCTCAAAATAGGGTGGAAATGATGCATTTAATGGTGCAATGGGTCCTTTGCATTTATCCCAGGGAGAGAACATCTGGCAAGGATGTATATGCACCCTGTCATTTACAGAGCTCAAAGCACTTTCTGAAGGTGGGTCTCTTATAATCCCATTTTTCAGATAGGAGTAATGGGGCTCACGTAGTTGAACTGATTTATCCAGCGTCACACAGTGCATGAACACCAGAAAGACTGGGTGGGCAACAGATGAAACAGCTCTTTGTTGTTCTCAGGAGTGTTTTCTCTGTAATGATTTTGTCCCAAGTAAATGTGCCAGGCTTAGAAAAATTCTTCTTTAGATATATAATTTCAATTAACAATAGTCATGTTTATTTTAAGCATTTACAAATGTTATTGATTTAAATTGTCATGGCTGTGGAAAAGTACGGGAGAGTGTCGGACAATAATTTAATAACAGCAGATGCTGAGATACAAAAAAGTTAAAGCTTTACAAATTGTTAAACCAGAAATTGTCAACACCACCTGTCAAAATAGACAGTCAATACTCTTAAATCAACCAGTCCCACCTGTTTTTACTATTTGTTCACTAGCTATTTACTCATTTGTTACAAGCCTAATTGAAAAGGCTAAATCACTGGATTTTGGCTCTAATAATTCTCAGTCAGCATTTTTTGTACTTTGCCTGTCCGTAAATTTTGTGTATTATTGATGGAAATATTTTTTTGTCGGTTTGTGTGTGTGTGGTGAAATCGACATTTTCCAATAAAAAGTCTAATCCTTCCAAGTCTACTTATGGGCAGGCCTGCCCTATCAGGTGACACCCATCTTCCACATGGAGACCTGGGGCCCTTTCAGAGTTCTTCAAACCATTCCAGCAGGATGTGTCCCCCTAGTGTCATGTCTATTCTTGGTGCCAGGGGGCATGACTGACGCCAGGGGGGATTTGATAGCTGCTTTCAACTACCTGAAAGGGGGCTCCAAAGAGGATGGATCTAGACTGTTCTCAGTGGTAGCAGATGACAGAACAAGGAGTAATGGTCTCAAGTTGCAGTGGGGGGGAGGTCTAGGTTGGATATTAGGAAACACTATTTCACTAGGAGGGTGCTGAAGCACTGGAATGGGTTACCTAGGGAGATGATGGAATCTCCTTCCTTAGAGGTTTTTAAGGCCCGGCTTGACAAAGCCCTGGCTGGGATGATTTAGTTGGGGTTGGTCCTGCTTTGAGCAGGGGGTTGGACTAGATGACCTCCTGAGGTCCCTTCCAACCCTGATATTCTATGATTCTATGATTCCTCTATCTGGCTGTCCACTTTATACGGTTTTCAGATCTTTGTCTGTGCGGCCTCTTGAATCCAGTCTAATCAAGTCTTTGAAATTTCCACCCCCAAGGGTGGAACGTTCGCAGACTGATTTTCCTGTCTCCAGATTTGCATTTGTTACCCCCCAGAGATGCTAGTTCCTGGTAGTTCTATGCCTTAGGTGACTTCCTCTCAGTCACGCCACTACTTGTCTTGCTTCAAGACAGAAGTTAACCCCTTCACTCCCAGCAGGTAACACTACAAAGTGAGGGGAGAAATTGAGTCACACATATTCTTTCATAAAAATAAGTCAGAAGTTTCCCAGATCTTAACATCAGGGTGTTACTACCAATGTACTGGTTAGAGTCCAGTTCGGATAATTACTCTGCCTCCCTAAATTCCCCAGTTTGAAACAGCTGTTCTTCACTTCCTGTCCCAAACTATTGTGTAACGCTGTTGTGAATTAAGTCACCTCTGTGATGTCCTGTCCCTTTAAATGTTTGGGCACTCAGTCCCCTCTCCCCAGTGCAAAGCCTCATTTTTATGTTAGTTTCTCCCATGCCACCGGAAGAATAACATCTCCACAGCAAACAGCTGCGTTTCTTACAGCTCCCTCTGTGTCTGTCTGTCTCCTTCCCTGCTGGGTCCTCATATAACAACCTCCCTCTCTCTGACCTTCCTTTCCTGGGAGCGTTGCTGAGGACATTGCAATGACGCAGCTCGGCTGCACGGTGGAGTTTGCAGATTTCTGAGACTGCGGTGTGTCCTGTCGTCTAACGCACAGACATTGCATTGGCAACTGGAGAGCCTGGCCCAAACCCCGGTGAAATCAATGGGTGTTTTTCCCCCTGACTTCAATGGGCTCTGGCTCAGGTCCATGCTGAGCACCGGAGCAGATAAGTGAGGCACACGCGTGCTCTATGCTGCGTAAGAGAAGCCAGATGCAGAGAAAAGACAATGATGCCGTCGGACCTTTGGACCGTGGTACGGCTCGCCGCAAAAAGCGACCTGCAGAGGTGATCTCTCAAGGCCAGATCCTGCACCCACTGACCTCCCAGATAAAACTCCCAGTGCCTTGGAAAGGAGCAGCCTGATTGCGTGGGAGACCGTGTCATTATACAGGGGCCATATTTGCCACCTGAGTGATTGCCTGGCACTGGCAGTAGTGGTGACTGTCTGCAGGAGTAAGACCTACCTGAATAACAGGTAAAACCTGCCAAGGTGCTGTGGGCCCATAGGGTGACCAGATGTCCTGATTTTATAGGGACAGTCCCGATTTTTGGATCTTTTTCTTATATAGGCTCCTATTACCCCCCACCCCCTGTCCCGATTTTTCACATTTGCTGTGTGGTCACCCTATGGGCCCAGGATGTCTGGTCTATGGCTTGGCAAAGAGCTGAGAGGTGAAGAGAATTGACAGGGGGTTGCACATTGAGAAGGAAATATACTTTAAGAGCTAGCGATAGAGAATAGGAGTACTTGTGGCACCTTAGGCCTGGTCCACACTAGGGGGGGGGGATCGATATATCGCGTCCAGACGAGACGCAATATATCGATCCCCGATATATCGATTGCTACCCACCGATCCGGGCGGGTAATGTAGACGCAGCCCTAGAGACTAACAAATTTATTGTAGCATAAGCTTTCGTGGGCTACAGCTCACTTCATCGGATGCATGTAGTGGAAAATACAGAAGGAAGATATATATATATATGCACACACATGAAACAATGGATCTTACCATACACATTATAAGGAGAGTGATCAGTTGTCAGCAGGAGAGAAAAATAAGTCTTTGTGGTGGTAATGAAAATGGCCCATTTCCAGCACTTGACAAGGAGATATAAGGAACTGTAGGGGGCGGGAGGGAGGGGGGGGAGATAAGCCTGGAGAAATAGTTTTACTTTGTGTAATGGCCCATCCACTCCCAGTCTTTATTCAAACCTAATTTGATGGTGTCCAATTTGCCAATTAATTCCAATTCAGCAGTCTCTTGTTGGAGTCTGTTTTTGAAGTTTTGTTGTTGTAATATTGCGACTTTTAGGTCTGTAATCGAGTGGCCAGGGAGGCTGAAGTGTTCTCCAACTGGTTTTTGAATGTTATAATTCTTGACGTCTGATTTGTGTCCATTTATTCTTTTACGTAGAACGCACCCTCAAAGGGGACCCGCTTTCCCAACATACAAACCCTCACCACTCTCTCCGCTGCGACATTCCCCAGTGATTACTCATGTCTTTCTGTGGATTTTCCTTTGCACCAGCCCTCTAGAGAGGCAGTCTGGTCTCAAGCGAGTGAGGGCATAGCAGGCAGAGTTCTAAAATCCGTTCCAATTAGATGCGTGGCCTTGTGCTTGTTGAATCACTCCGGGCCTCAGTTTCCATTTCTGTAACATGACGGTACAAGTATTAGTCAGCTCCCTCGCAGGGGTGCTCTGGGAGATGAAATAGTTTGTTACAGATTTTTGAACAGGTGATAGTTGGAAACATGCTTTTAGTTGATTATTAATATGAATTTATTGCAGTAGTGCCTAGAGGATGCAGTCTGGGGGCAGAGCCCCATTGTGCCAGGCACTGTACACTTATAACACCCAGACAGTCCCTGCTCCAAAGAGCTGCCAGGCCAAGTATAAGGTGAGAAACAACGGCCAAGCACAAAGGGGTCTTGATCCATTGCACAGGGCTTCTAGGCACTAGGGTACTATGAATACATAACTATAACAAGTGGCTACAACCAACAGGCGGAGGGTTGCAAGGTAACAGCGTGGCAATGATGGTCCATTTCACAGATGCATTTGGAAAAGGTGGATCTGGTTCTGGATTTGGATTGGGTGTCCTTGTACCCCCTGAGAGTCCAGGCATGTTCAGATCTGAAGTCTGGGTTCATGCCCCTCTATATTTACTCTAAAAAGATAATAAAAGCAAAGATTAAAATAAATGTGATAGGTTTGGCAGGATTCAATTTTTAAAATAATTTTAATGGATAATATTGATGTTTATTTGTAAGATACACCTCTACCCCGATATAACATGACCCGATATAACATGAATTCGGATATAACGCGGTAAAGCAGTGCTCCGGGGGGGGGGGGGNGTATGCGGGGAAATCCGTGTTTACTGACATTTACTGATTAAAAATCTAATCCTTCCAAGGCTAGTTATCGTTACACACACAGCGAGTAGGGGCCTTAGATAAATTTAATTGCACAGAAGAATAGCCTCAGACTGAAGTCTTTTTATGTGTCCTAGGCCAATTAATAGTTTTTGGCAGGGTCCTTAATAAATTATAATCCCTTTATTCCAGTGCATGAAGCGTCGAGTCCTTTGATCACTGATCGCCTTTCCTCACGCTTGATCTTGGCACTGTCTGGTGTATAATCAGCTGGCACCCCCTTCCAGCTGTCATTCCCTCTGCCAGTCATCCACCGTCTCCAGACGCCAAGCAACCCTTCCACAGCATGGTCAGCTGGCAGGGGTCTGGGGAATGAGAAGCCCTTGTGTTACCAAGCCTACCCTTCGACTGGCACTGCTGCCATCTGCACGTATCCCCCTGCTACCCCTCAGGCCTCGCTTTCTTGCCAGATTTATGTGGTCTTTTTGCATACCATCAGCCTTTGGAAATGAGCAGGGGAAGTGAAGTGTCTGTTTGTATGACACCCTCCCATTCTCTGTCTGGAGCAGACCGGAACCCTCATTCACTTTAGTCAAGGGCTTGATCCAAAGTCTGTTGAGATCAACTTCCGCTTTGGCTCAAGTGTCAATGGTGATGTTT
Organism: Platysternon megacephalum; assembly: GCA_003942145.1. NCBI lineage: Eukaryota > Metazoa > Chordata > Testudines > Platysternidae > Platysternon > Platysternon megacephalum. Next base: position 612,007 of record QXTE01000305.1, read on the forward strand.
TGAAAAATAGGTTATTATCACAGGGTTAGGTCCTGTCTTCACTGGGCAGCAAACTGCTGCCCCAAACGTGACTGATAGTAACAACCACAAGGCCAGACCCAGACTGGAGCGTGGTAGAGATGAGTCTATGTGGTTTCTCACAACATTTCTCTGCCAAGGAGGGGATACCAGAGGCATAATTCATGCTACCCTGCAGCAAACATACGGGACCTGATCCCCTCGTTCGCACCAGAAACGCCATTGAATTCAATGATTTCTGATTTACACCTGTATAAGTGAAAAGAAATTCAGGCCCAAAGTGTACGGTAACCGCCCTCCATTGCCTCAAGCTAGTAACACAATGTCTCGTGTACCCCATTCCCTGCAATGATGGGCGCAGAAATTCAGAAGGGGTTAATACAGCACTTAGAGTTTGTGTGGGAAACAGACCCAGACATCAACTGGGCTCTGCATGACGCCTGATGGACATGCCATTAAGACACACCTAAAGGGCATCCCAGCCATCGCCAACCTGCGCCCCCTGCTGGTGGGGTTTTCATAGTCAGAGCTTTCAAGGCTGGGAAGAACCTTTGTGACCCAGTCTGATGTCCTGCCTAACACAGGCTGCAGGATTCCGCCCGGTGACCCCTGTGTCAAGCCCAGGAGTGGGTGGCTGAATTGGGGCCGTGGTTCCCAATGTTTTTACTGAGGCCACCTGAGTTCTGTCTTTTTTTGCAATGGCCCCAGGGTCTGAATTCGTGAGGGGGAGGGACTCGCCGCACCCCACCCCACAGCAGCATCTCCTGCCCCATGGGACTAGGCCCGGCTCCCTGCTCCAGGCCTTGCGACCCGGCGCACGGCATCACAGGTTTGGCCCAGCCACCCCTCCATCGTGACGTCATGACTGAGCGGTGCTGGGAGCCTGTGTGCCAGGTCACAATGCCTGGAGCAGGGAGCTGGGCCCAGCTACAACCTTCCACCATTTGGGAAACATTGAATTAGGGCATTCTGTAGAGCAGAGGTCCCCAAATTGTGGGGCGCGGCACAGAGGACCGTTTGGGGGAGCGCGGCTCGGGCCCAAGCCAGCCCCCACAGGGGGTGGGGAGGGAGCACTACCCAGCTCCGCTCCTGGCCCTGGCTACTGGCCCCGGCTGCCGGCCCCACACCCAGGGCTCCACTCCAGGCCCTACACCCAGGGTCCCGGCTCCTGGCCTCAGCTCCTGGCCAGGGGCTCTGCTCCCGACTCTGCTCCGAGCTGTGGCCCCAGCCTTAGGGTGACCAGGTGTCCCGATTTTATAGGGACAGTCCCGATTTTTGGGTCTTTTTCTTATATAGGCTCCTATTACCCCCACCCCCATCCCGATTTTTCACACTTGCTGTCTGGTCACCCTACCCAGCCTCGGCCCCCTTACTCCTGTCTGTGTCTCCTTCCCCACCCCTCCTGGAACCACAGCCTCACTCCGGGTCCTGGCTGGCAGGGGGCGTGGACAGGGGTAAGAGGAGGCACGACCCTGAAAAGTTTGGGGGCCACTGCTATAAACTGACATCCAGGCTTGATGGCTGATGCTCCTTCTTTGTGTTCATGTCCCATCTCGGCTACTCCTCGGCAGCTTGAATTCTTGTTGCCAGACACATATAACGGATCATTGGGGCACCTTGGTCCCGCCTATTCTCTGTCTGTGGCACACAGTAGTTTAGTCTCCTGAGGGCTGTAATACTTTCATCTAACCCAGGAGATTGGTCTCAATCCTGGGGTATCTGGGTGGGGTTTAGTGGCCTGCGATATGCAGGAGGTCAGACTAGCCCCTTCTGGCCTCCAGTTCTATGACCTCATAACCCCACCAGCAGGAGGGGAAGTGTTACATAGTGGTTGGAGCACTGGACTGGGCGTCAGGAGTTCTGGGTTGTATTTCAGGCTCCTAATACTGACTCATTGTGTATCCTTGGGGAAGTCACTTCATTTCTCCCTGCCTTCGTTTCCCCCTGTAAAATAGAGATAATTCATAACTCCCACACAGGGGATGTGAGGCCTAATTAATGTGTGCCGAGTACTTCAAGGTCCGCAGATGGAAGAGGCTGTAGACAAAGCCTGATCCAAAGCCCATTGAAGGCAACAGGAAACACCTGGAGTACTGCGTCCAGTAGTGGTCCCCCCACTACAAGAAGGATGTGGACAAATTGGAGAGTCCAGCGGAGGGCAACGAAAATGATTAGGGGGCTGGGGCACATGACTTATGAGGAGAGGCTGAGGGAACTGGGGTTACTTAGTCTGCAGAAGAGACGAGTGAGGGGGGATTAGATAGCAGCCTTCAACTACCTGAAAGGGGGTTCCAAAGAGGATGGAGCTCGGCTGTTCTCAGTGGTGGCAGATGACAGAACAAGGAGCAATGGTTTCAAGTTGCAGTGGGGGAGGTTTAGGTTGGATATTAGGAAACACTATTTCACTAGGAGGGTGGTGAAGCACTGGAATGGGTTACCTAGGGAGGTGGTGGAATCTCCATCCTTAGAGGTTTTTAAGGCCCGGCTTGACAAAGCCCTGGCTGGGATGATTTAGTTGGGATTAGGTCCTGCTTTGAGCAGGGGGTTGGACTAGATGACCTCCTGAGGTCTCTTCCAATCCTAATCTTCTATGATTCTATCCCATTGGCCATCGGACTGGCCCCGAAGAGCAAGGTGTCGTTCTATGTGTGTACCTCTGCGGCACATAGTGCCTGCGGCTAATCAGAAGTCCGGCTTCACCATTGAACAGCAGTGGCTAATTGCCACGCAGCCCGGCTCCTCTTTGGCTGATGCCTCCATGCTGCATTGTCAGATAATGTGACGCACATGACAGGGTGCGGAAAGTGTTGCAGAGACGCCACGGAACACATCTGGAAGCGTGTGCACCGATGCTGAGAGACAGAAGAGAAGCAAGCGAGCAGGCACTGAAGAGCTGGTGTCTCCTGGAGTGGAGACTGGGTCCCTGGCCTTCTTATTCCTTCGTTTATTGTGCCCTGGCTAGGGCTGGCTCTGTGGGCTGGTGTATCTCTCAGGCCCATAGGCTGATGTAATTGTAGCAAGCCAAGGCAAAGGCGTGAATTCTCCATTTCCTTCTAACTCACACACTCCATTCCACTCACCAGACAGAGACGGGAAGCAGCTGAGTAGCAGGAAATCCATGGCAACCAGACTGACAACCCCTGAGCCGTGTCTCACTCCCCCACCCCCCCTTTGTTTGCTGCTGGCACCTCTCTGAAATTCTCTCTTTTCGTCTGGTTTGCAGATTTTAAAGGGAGCAGCTTTGTTCTTCCCATAATGCATCTCTCACCAAGGCAGCATCGACTGGGGCTGGGGAAGCTCGAGGGAGATTCAGTTCTCTCTGGAGGAGAGATTTAGGGGCTTTGCCCTTTAAGAGACACCTTCACGCCTTGCCCTCCGCTGTCCAGCATGCCGAGAAACCCTAGCTAAAGTGCAGAGCCTAATCCTCATGAGCAACCCTACGAGTGCAAACCAGGATGCACACAACAAAGCGTGCAATAACAAATCAGTGTGCTCTCCCCAGGTCTCACGGGCAACCTTACAACAAAACAGGGTGCTCAGAGCCCAGTGTGCTCACAAGAAACCCTACAATAACAAACCCAAAGCCACGCTCTCGCACTCACCTCTGCTACTACAAACTGGTACATCTCACGGAGGGAAAAAACAACACTGATGGGAAACAGACGTCAGTTCCAAGGAGCTTTTCAGGGAAGACGCAGGGTGGGTAAATATCCTAAAACATGCTGACTATGCCCTTTATCATTGAACTAATCCAGATGCAAAAATCCATCCCTCTCCTCCAGGAACAGAATCCTCAATCAGGAAAGAAACTGCAACCCTGGAGGAAGTTCCAGCCAGCAAAAATGGCTCCGTTGCAACGTATTAAAAACCCGGCTCTTTGACCACATTGGCCACAATGGCTGCAGGGTGTAGAATTGGGGCTGTGTTGACACTAATCACCGTGTGACGCTGGCCAATGAGGTGCTAGCTCATGCCAAGGCCCTTAAGGCTCAACCGAACACGGACAAATAGGTAGCTGGAACCAGGCTGGCTCACCTGTGTCTTAGCATAGTTAAAAGAGGTGTTCGAGTTCTCACAATATGCTTAGTGTTTAGATTCTACCGAATGCTTGTAAAGTGCGGCGGGCCTCAATCTCACTTATAACATCTCTATCGCGTGTTATACAGTTATATTCAAGTGCAGGGCCGTCCTTACCCGTACGCAAAGTACACGGCTGCGTAGGGCACCAGGGAATTTGGGGCACCACATTTCCTGGTGCCCTGCGCAGCTGCGTGCTGCTCCAGCCCCTGCTCTTCCCCAGGGCCCCCGCCCCTGCTCCGTCCCCGCCCCCACTCCCCTGATTACTGCTGCATTCACCGCATGGTAAGTGGAGCGAGTGCTGGGGGGCGGTTCCCCCCTGCCCCCCAAGGCTGGGAGCCAGTGGAGCAGAGCGGAGCGAGCTGGGGCCGGAGGGCGGTTTCCCCCAGCCCTCTCCCCGCGGAGACCTGGGGCCAGCCTCCCCTCCCCCCACGGAGACCTGGGGGCCCACATAACCGCCCAATGGGGGGGCTGCATAGGGCATCAAAATGGCTAGGGACGGCCCTGTTTAAGTGTTTGCTCTGTAACTCACCAGTGGGGAGCATTACTAAGTGTGAAATACTACTTTACACCAGGAGGTGCTATGTCCTGGTCAACAAAAGAAGAACCATCAACATCAGAGCAAGCATTGTGGAACATCAAAGGACCAAAGACTTTGTTGATTGCACTCCCAACTCCCCCACGAAGAGGAGACGTGCAACTGAATTCCTCCCAACACCCGACTTTGCAATTTGAAGAAGAGGGGAAGAATAAAAAGTCCTAACATGGAGGAACTGTATCTTTTATGCTGCTTGGACTCTGAGGGACAAGGGTTACTAAACATAAGCAAAAGATCCCAGGTGCTTGGGCCGGGTTAGCCCTCAGAGACATATACAGCTTGCTTATTATAGAAGCTTCTACAACCTTTCGAAATTTAAGACTGTGACTCATTTGTGCGTGCGTGTTTACCTGCTGGAACCTTGTAGATGACTCTCTCGTTTCCTTTTCCTAGTTAATGAATCTTTAGGTAATTTATTATAGGACTGGCGACAGGCGTTGTCTTTTGGTGTGAGATCTAAGGTGCAATTGACCTGGGGTAAGTGACTGGTCCTTCAGAACTGGAAGTAACCTGAGTATTGCAGTGATCCTTGCTGTAAGGAACCATCTAGCCCAAAGGTAGGCTCCCCGGGCAGCAAGATAGATCAGAGTACCCAGGGGGACCGTCTGTGACTCCATGTTAAGGCTGTTGTCGTGTCTGAGGAGTTTACACTTGATTGGTGAAATCCAAGTCTAGAACTCACAGCCAGTTTGGGGTTTGTGCCCTGCTTCTTCACAGTCTGCCCAGAGGTTGGTACGCACGCTCTAGTCACTGGAGAACAGCTTGTCACACTGAATTTATCCTGCAAGTGCCGATGGGAGCACCCCCTTCCCTTTAGAAATCACCCCTTTAGGACCCCCCCCTCCCCCAGCCCTGCAGTAATTCAAAACTGGTCGTGTCTGTTCAGAGCTCAGCCAGCCGCTTTGATGGCCCCGCTAGGCGCGCCCGTAAATCAACTCATATAAATGCGGTGGCAGGAGCCCTCCCTGGCCTCTCTTCCTCCCTCTCCTGAGCATTGGTGTTCATATTCTACCAGTGCAGCCCTGGGGAGAGCGAAAAGGGCAGCGCTTTGCATGGAGTTTGCATTTGGTTTGCATGTAAAAAGACACCGGGACTGCAAAAGTTACAGTAAATTAGCAGGCCATTAAGGACCTGATCCTGTGAGGTCACGCTCACACTCAGGGCCGTCCTTAGGCATACGCAGCTGCATAGGGCACCCGAAAATTTGGGGCACCAACGGGACCATAGGCGCTGACTTCTCATCTTTCCGGTCCAGGCCCCACCCCCACTCCACCCCTTTCCCCCCGAACACCTGCCCCGCCTCTTCCCACCCCTGCTCCACTCCTGCCCCACCTCTTCCCCGCCTCCTCCCCCAAGCGCGCCCCGTCCCCCCTCCTCCCCCTCCCTCCCTCTCGGAGCTTGAATGCCGCCAATCAGCTGTTCACGGCGCTCCGGAAGCACTGGGAGGGAGGGGGAGGAGTGGGTAAATATGGGGCCACCGGCACGCGAGAGGCGCGGGGGGAGCGGGGCATAGGAGGGGAGCTTGGCACCGGTGGGTGCTCTGCGGAGTCCACGCCTATGACTGGGACAGCAGGTAAGAGCGGGACGGCTCCCGCATACCCAGCACGCGCTGCAGTCTCCTTACTAGGCAGAAGGCAGGGGCCGTATTCACAGAGCCGAATGCACCGGCATAGAGCTGGCATAGAGGCACCAGTTTAATAATACTGCGTAGGGCCCCATAAATCCTAAGGACGGCCCTGCTTAAACCGCCACCCTCCCTTGAGAGGAAGGCTGGTCCATTGGCTAGGATGCTAGTTTAGAACTTAGAAGACAGGGCCTGCTCCACTCCAGACGTCCTGTGCAGCCTTGGGCCAGTTGCTTGTCCTCTATGTATCTCAATTCCCCAGGTATAAATGGGGGATCCTAGCGCTGCCCTGCCTCACCAGGCTGTTGTGAGGATAAAGCCACTGACGACTGGGAGGTGCTCAGATCCTGTGGCAGTGGGCGCTGCGTGAATCCCTTAGCGAGGCAGCGGGAGTTAAGAGCAGTCAGTGCCTCGTGGCAGTGGGCCCTATTGGAGAATTAATTCCGCTTTCCTAACTGGAGGCACAGCTCAGGGTCTCCGCCTGCCCTCCCGCCCGGATGTCCAGAGTTGGATCCCAATTTCACAGCTCTGCTCTCTCTCTGCAATGGGTAAATCCAACAGCCCTGCACGCGGATGGGGAGTTTGAAATCCTGATCTGATTCCTGTGGCTTATGGCCATTTCTGTTTGTTATTGGTATCGCTGTGGTGTCGAGAGGCCCCCAGCAAGATCAAGGCCCCATTGTGCCAGGAGCTGTACAGGCCTGAAGAGGTGACCATCTATAGCGAGAAGACAGACCAAGGGTGGGGAAAGGGAGTATTGTCCCCATCCGATGGATGAGGGAGTGAGGCAAAGGGAGAATAAGGCCCAGATCCACACAGATATTTAGGCTTCTAACTTCCACTGAAATCAATAGACATCGGGAGGCTAAATACCTTTCAGGATCTGGGCTGGAGTGACTTGCCTCTGCTCCGTAGCAGAGCCCGGACCTGAACCCATATCTCTTTGTGGTGTAGCTCGGGGCTTCACCACAAGGCCGTCCCCTCTCTAATTACACAACCCGACCTGCCATAAAAGGGGACCTGGGATCTGCAGGGCTCATGAGGCGCTCTCCCCACAATCCTTACCGTTTACGCCGGAGTACGGAGTATACGTGCCTGGGTAAGGCTTGCAGGATCAGGCCCCTGAAGCAGGCACAGCAATGATGGGAGAGAGGAATTAGTGCTTCATTTGTAATGAAAGAGATGCCGGGGCGCAAGCCGTTTTTTGACATTCATAACTGACGCGGGAAGCCCAGAGGTGCCGGGGCTAGGATCTGCCAAACCAAGAGGGGCCGGGGCTCAGCCCTGGAAAAACCCTGGCACAAATTAAGCACTGGATGTAGGGAATGGTGTTGTTCCCCTCACCAAAAACGCTCCTTGAAGTCAGCGGAACCATGGGCCTTGGGCCTGATCCAAAAGCACTCGAGAGGAAGCCTGGGAACCGGGAACTAGCACGCTGGCCTGGGAATTGACCTGGGGTCCATTCTCTGTCCTCCACAGACTTCCTGTGTCATCGTGGGCAAGTCACGCAGGCTCTCTGGGCCCCAGGACGCCATCTGTCCCATAACAGCTCTGCCCGTTGGGTGTTGTGAGGATAAATACCTAAAAGGCTTTGAGGTGCTCAGGTGCCATGGTGATGGGGACCCACATGAGTACCTAAAATAGGTACAGTCAGGTGCTTTGAGCCTGTGCTTTTTCCCTTGATGTCACTGAGGCTACTCCTGTTTAAGTGAAGCGTGTACTTAAGGACTTTGCTGGCTTGGGGCCACTGAGAGGAGGAGGAGAGTTCTGTGTGAATAACAAGAGCTGGGTTTGGCCCTGGGCTGAGGGACAAAACCTGCTTTCCGGTTAGGTTTGACAGCTGTAGACAGGATCTGCCTGTGTGGGAAAGGAAAACAAGCCCCCTCCCTTTTTGCAGAGAGGGAGAAAAGCTATTGATTGTCATTAACAGACTCCAGAGGATCAGGATCCCGCAGGAAGGCAGGAGAAGACAGCCGAGTTCAGAGGAACGCTGGGGGCTGGCCTGTGATGGCATTTCTCAGACCCGAGACTTCAAATATGCATTTCCTGTTGAAAGGGCTACTGGTTCATGTTGGCTGTGATTCTGGAGGCCTGGCGGAAGACAGAGAATATCATGCTGGTTACAGCAAAGCAATAAAAGCTCCCTGGGTTCCATTTCCCCAGCTCTGCAACTGACGCACTGTGTCGTTCACTTAATTTCTCTGTGCCTCAGTGTCCCCACCTGTAAAATGGGTGCCACAAGAGCTAGCCATGAAGCGCAGTGAACTACTCTTTGTAAAGTGCTTTGAGGCCGTCACATGAATGGGGCTCTGGAAGGGCAAGGTGTCTTTATCGGTGAGTAGCTTCTAGGTGAGGGCAATACACAGCGGGGGAGAAGAACGAAAAGGAGAAACGTCCTTTACATGCCACAGTTCCAAAAGGAAAACATCTCTCAGCACCACGTTCCCGGTTCTCCCATCCTCCAGTGACATTCTCAAACCGGACCCAATCCTGCTTCCACTGCAGTCAACGGAACATGCGCAGCAGGAGACGCAGTAATGCGCTCAGTGTGTTCGCTTTAGCCAGAGTGATGCTTCTGATCAGCCATGCCCTGAGCCTGAAGACAGCTAAGTAACTACTCTACCAGCCTGTGACTTCCTCTTACTGTGTCTGTCCACTTACATCCCACATACAGCCGGATCCCTGTAACATTACTATATCTGATACGGGGTATGTGCCACTAGAGGCCATTGTTGGGGAATTGCTGCCACAAGACACCCTCCCCAAAGCCCTTGGCACCCTCCCGAATCCATAAGTCTCCCAAGCGAACAATACACAGGAGTAAGTAAACCATGAGCTGCTCAAAACCTCCTTGGCTCTGTCCCCATGGGCCTGGTAATCTATTGGCTATTGTTAGGGTGACTAGATGTCCCGTTTTTATAGGGACAGTCCTGTTTTTTGGGACTTTTTCTTATATAGGCGGCTATTACCCCCCACCCCCTGTCCCGTTTTTTCACCGTTGCTGTCTGGTTACCCTAGCTATTGTGCATGTGCTCCGCTGCCCCTACTGGATAGAATCAGAACTGCTCCACTGTGTGTCATAGGCCCTATGCTGCTAATGAGGACTGGAGGTGCTACGGAGGTGCACAATGGTAGTGGAAGGAGATGTTTTCCTTGGTCTGTGTGATCTCTTTGTGATGACCGTGCTGGCGAGAGCTGGGCTATTGATGAATACTTTGTATGAATGTGGTTTGTTTCCCAAGGGCAGATAAAAAAATGGTTGTGGGTCGTTCCCAAAAAGCTCTGCTGTTTTCTTAATTTAGAGTCAGCCCCTCACACACACCCCAACACACACACGAACAACTGATTTCCTTTTGTCTTTGCCCAGTTAGGGACCCGGATGTGCCAGGTTCCGTAAGAGAAGGAATTATTCCGTGTTCTGCTCCCAGAATGGGGGCATCGAGGTCATTCCCTGCCCAACAGCGCCCTGAGCATGGCTGCTCCATCTGCAGTGCTATGTGGCTCTGCCTCTGCTGCTGCCCTGGGAGCCTGGAGGGAACTTTTCATTTTTGTGCCTGTAGGAAGGATTTACACAACCCAGCACCTGGGGTTTGATCCTGTGCCTGCTTAAGTCAATGACAAAGCTCCCGTTGATTTCAGTTGGGACCCTGACAGGGCCGGCGCTCCCATTAGGCGACCTAGGCGGTCGCCTAGGGCGCTGCTATTTTGGGGGCGCCTGCGCCCCCGCCGCCCGTAGAAATTTGGGGGCGGGACCTTCCGCCGCCGCTGTTGGGGGCGGGATTTCGGGGGCGGGACCTTCTGCCGCCTAGGGCGCCGGCAAAGCTGGCGCCGCTACTGGACCCTGATCCACCTGTTCAAGGCTCTTCCCCTTCTGTGCAAATGACCCATCCTGGTAAATAATTCCTTTTCTTCCACCGAGTTAGGGTTCTCATATTTCATTATCAAGTAAACCAATGCCTTGGATGCAACAAGAGGGCTCTGAAATCTTTGCTCGGTGCATACTGTGTAATAACCTCCTGGGACTATACAAGGAATGCCAATGACCTACCCAGATGCCAGATCCTGCCAAACCCTGCTCCCATAAAGGTGAAAGGACCCTGAAATAATATCTGTACTGTAGAGAGAGCAGTAGTCTCTTTGGGGCAGAGACTGTCTTTTTGGTCTGTGTTTGTACAGCACCTAGCGCAACAATGGGTCCTGGTCCATGATTGGATGGATGGTCTCAGGGAAATGAATAGGACTTTGATCTGGAAGCATCAGCCTCATCTGTCTGAGCTAGCGGGAAAGTTCTATAGCTCAGAAGCGGTAGCAGATTCATAAGCTTCTATATGCAGTCTAGCCACCAGGGGGTACCAAGAGCCAGCCTGGAGTCATTGGACAGTGAGTAGTGTGAGCACGGTTACAAGCATGTGCCGCTGTTCACATCAGCTCTCAGCAAGCATCATCATTAACCTCGATCACTATTGAGGGCTAAATGCATCTCTACACTCCGGCTGCTTTGGTGATGCAAAGTAGAGCTAGGTTTACACCTGCTTTGCATCATCAGAGCGGTGTAAAGCAACCGGCTTGTACCAGTGAATCTGGCCCACTAGCTGTTTTCTTAGTTGAAAGCACCGTTCGGTAGATATCACCAGGTGGTGCTGTTACACATAATCTTCCACATTATTTTTCTTCGTGTGCGAGCAAATGTTCAGTCTTGGGTAGACATGCCACGTGCTGTTGTTTTGCTATGCAAGGGTCTGCGTAGAGGTGGTGGTCCTTTGGAGTGGGAGCTGAGTGAACAGCAGTTAAGTTTGCTTACTCTCTGCCTTGTTTCTGGGTAGAGTCAGTTCTTGTACAGGGTGTCTCTCTGGGAACCATGCATTGATGCTGGGCTGAGATTCCTGCAAGAAGGGATTGTCCTGCATGTTGTTTGTGGCCACCTCTGTTCCAGGAGTGGTTTATATGTGCAAATTAAACAGATTACACATAGAATATACCTAGACTGCACATCACTGATTTCTTCTCCACTGGAAGAAGGCCCCAAACATCTGCTGCAGCTTGGCACAAGGGCAACATTGGTGTCAGAACAGGACACTGGCCTTGCAAGAAGGACTGAGAGTAGCAAGAGCTAACAAGCTAACTGGGTCGGGAGCAATAGACAGGAGCAGCCTGTGCTGAGAGATCGGAGTGCTCTATCCATCTCCTCTAGGATTCTAAAAATATCTTGTACTTGGTCAGGTTCTCTGTCCCCAACAGTGTTAGCACAGATGGTAATGAGCCTTATCGGGGTGCAAGGTGACAGCAGGTGAGGAATTCTGTGACACCGGCCTCCTGCTGGTTGTGAGAACGCAGAGTGCAAGGACACCACCAGTCAGGAATATAATAGCTAGAGGTCCTTGGCTGAGAGTCTTGCTGTGACTGGGCTCCCAGTGGGGGCCAGCTGTGGTCGCTCAGTTAGGGTGAGCTGCAGACAATCCCCCGAAAGCTGGTGGATATTCCAGTACTTAGATTTACCAAACCAGCATAAAACAGCTTCTTTATTACCGTCCTGGTTACTCAGAACTCCAAACAACACAGTTCCCTTAAAGTGAGCCAGCCTCAGGCCTCCATCCGGGTACCTAAGTCAAATATGATGATTTCTGAAAATCTTATTTCATCATATAAAAGAAAAGATTCTACCAATCTCAAAGGACCAGACAGATCACCTCCTAGGTTACTGAATATTTCAGATCTTACCCAAATACACACTACAGCCAGTTCTTATTAACTAAAGTAAAATTTATTAAAAAAACAAAAGAGAGAGAGAGAGTATGGTTAAAAGATCAATATACATATGGACATGAGTCCAATTCTTAAGATTCAGATTCATAGCAGAGATGGTGAGCTTTGTAGTTGCCAAGAGTTCTTTCAGAAATAGTCCATAGGTTATAGTCCAATGTTTATATTTCAGAGTGATCCAGTTAGAATTGGAATCTCAGTCTTTATGGCCGAAGCTTCCTCTGTATGAAGCCTCAAGCAGATCTGAGATGAACAGGATCAGGAATCAAGGATCTTTTATACAATTTCATGTCCTTTTTGACAAGTTGGAGTTCCTCGGGGAACAAAAGGTAATTAGGATGACTTTGAAGGAGGTCCATCACCGGTACTTAGCTATACGAATTAACATAAGGCATTTGGCTTGTTCCTCCTCCATTCACAGAAGATTTGCTATACATTTCAAAGAGAGATGAATACAGAGATCGCCCGTGTTTATGTAACCCACACACCTCCTGGGTGTGGTGTTCTGTCCCATCTTGTGGCACCGAGACCACTTAGAGAGA